>LSSN01005888.1:0-25922 GCA_001970855.1 Smittium culicis | reverse complement strand
TTTACCCCATTTAGGCAGTTTAATATGCTAAAAATGATACTATTAAATCGCTCGATTATTCCTGAGCAAATTAGCTAATAGTGTAATCCATATCATATAGAACCTTCATAACTAAAAAAAAAAAAGTTTTAGGTGCTGTAATAAAAGAATGAGTATTATCTTGTTGTTTGTAATAGTGCTGCTGGGATATAAGTACGTTAAACTTATATCGATTAAGCGAGTAAAGGTATTCACAGTATCAATAGACTTTTATGTTTATGATCTATACTATAAAATTCAAACTATTAATTACAAATCGGGAATTAAAAGTTTGATAATAGCTTCCTTCTTTGGATAGAAGTTTAACCATATATAACCTATGCTTAGAAGGTTCCTCTAATCATATTTGAATTTTATGGTCATGGCTTGATTTATTGGCGTTCTACGGTTCAGATTATTGTTAGATTTAACGTTACACTATTTAGTTTTTAATAAGGCTTGAAGATGTGTTAATAAAATAATATAAAGGGTTTAAGGCGTGTTAATAAAATTATATAAAGGGTTTAAGGCGAGATAATAAAGTAATAGGAAGGGTTTGAATATGCATAAATAAAAAGATGTATAGATTATTATTAGTTTATCAAATCCTATAGAGGAAATACCCAAATAGGATGTTTGAAGAATTTACTAAAATTTCACTCAATTCCTAAAGATATGACTGAACATTCAACTACTGCTCAGATAATATAATCATTGCATTACAGTGTAGAATAGTACTACACTTTGAATTATCTTATAAGTGTTGGTATGCTTTTATGTACTTTTTTCGTAAACTGTTTAAATAAATTATTGGCAAATATTAAGTTGCTTTTTCAACTAGATGTATTATTATTATAATATAAACGTGTTTATTATTTATTATTATACAATAGTTGAGTTAGTCTCAATTTTTGCAAATTGAGTATAAACATTTGCAGGCACCTAGAATAATCAACTTTATCAATCAGTTTCAAGATATACTGCACGTTCAGCTTGATCAATTTAGAGTTGGCGTTTTCTGGATATCTAAGACTTGTACAACAGTAAATTTTTAATCTGTGTTTAATTACTGTATATCACTTTTATTATTATTCTGTTTTTTTTTATTTTGACTGGGTTTTGATTTTTCGCTTTCAAGGACAAAAATATTTACTATAAACGTATTTCGTCTAGAGTAATTTAAATTTCATTAAAAAAAAAAAAAAAATTTCATAGCTCCAAAAAGATAGCAAGTATATTATTGGTAAGTTTATTTTTTATAAATGAACTATGATCTTTGAAAAATTATTCATAGAGTATTACCGCAATCGACGAAACATTCCGTTTAGCTTTATTAATTTTATAAACGTCAAAATTTTATACTCAAGATGTTACAGAATTAAAATTATATTAGCCGGTATATATTGATATTTTTTCTAATTATGTCAAAATAAGCCGTGTTACTTTATTTGTATTAGCAGCATTCTATACTGTTATTGCGAATTAACAAGTACAGCTAACAATTTATTACTATTATTCTTTCGGATGTTTTGAATATATTTTAAGTAGCCTTACATTTCATGATTTTTTGACTGAAACTGTCAAAAAGTTGTCTAAGAGGTTGTAATTTTAATAAATAAATAATTTTGCTTAATTTATCAATTCAGGTTTTAGATTGAAAATAAACCATATAAAAAAGCTTTGAACGTAGAGTTTTAGCTCTTAGGAGAGGTAGTGCTATGTAAGAGTTAAGTAGGAGAAATAATATTCTAAAAGAACATCCTATAAACAACTTTTACTGTAAAAATTAGTGATGCAAAAATATAGTTTATTATATACTCTTTAAACTCTTAATTGGCAGCTAAATATAAAATCAGCGCGACGGAACTTGGGTTAATTCCTTCTCTACTCTTATCAGTATCCTAGTTCTGGTTATTATAAGAAAGAATATCTTTCTAACCTCGCTTCTACGTGTTGTATAAGAGTATATGTTAAAAACTAATATCCATTTACTGATTTTTTAAATTATTATACGTCATTAAAAAATAACTAGTTAAAAAATATTAATTAGCGAAAAAATTCAAATAATCATAATTTATTATAATAAATCTTATAAAGATATATATAACTATAAACGGCGCATTAAAAAGAGAAATTAAATGATCAAAAATGATTTTCAAGCTCAAAATTATGCTAGATGAGTTGACATTATTCAATATTTCAAAACTTGTAGCTAAAAAAGGAAAATAGATAAAGTGTAGAGAATTAAACTAGCATATCGGAAGCAATAGCAGCGGTTCCATTATTTGGAGCAGGTTGAATATTGAGCAAACTAGTCAGAATATTATAAACATCGACATTTTTTATGTAAGGGTAGTTATGAATTTGGTTTGAATTAGCGGTATTATCAAATAGAGGAGATTTATTTGACGATTTGAAGGCAGGCCCATTCCCAATAAAAATAGCACGCATATCAACGTCCATATTGTCATACCCATGGACTCCAAAATTCTTTTGCTCTTTGGCAGTATTTGGTATATTGATATCCGGCAAACTATTAGTAGTTTGCTCTTTCTTATTATTCATAAAGCTTTTAATTGATTTATAAAGCTGCCTATTCATCAAATCAGATGACGCTTTTTTGGCATAGTACGAAATGAAATATGGCTAAAAGATAAATGGTTAAAAGGTTAGGTAAATATATACTATAGCAGAACAACCAAATTTTTTATGAAAAAGGACGATTTGATCGTAATTAGTATTATCTGAAAATACAACAAGTCAAAAAAAGTTACCCTTTTAGCAATGATTACGATTGGTGGAATTCTAAGGCTATTTTTGAATACAAAACGGTCTGGGATGTCTTTTTTCAAGAACACTTCGAACATTGAAGTGTTTTCGATAGATTTAAGTTTTTGGTAAACATTTTGAAGATCCGAATCTTTGTACAAATAAATTCCGGCATGTGGCCATAAATGAACAGCTCGAATCATATTCGTTGTATCGATTGGATGCTTAGAATTTGAGCTTAATGATATTTTTTCAAAGTCATCTTTGTCAAAATGAGACAAACTTGCTTTACTTAGAAGTGAGTTTAATGATATGGAGTCTCTTGGGACTTTGCTTAAAGACATTCCATGGTCACTGACAATAACTAGATTAACATTCGTAGAGACATTAATTTCAGCGAGCCTTTTAGTTAGGTAGCCTATAGAATTATCAATTTGAACTAGAGAATCGTTAACTTCTTTCGAATAAGGCCCAAAATTATGACCCGCAGAATCGACTTCAGGGAAGTAGGCGGCCAAAAAAGTAGGTCTTAAGGCAGGTGGAAGAGTTAACCATTCAATCAACTTATCAATTTTGGTAGTTTGGGAAACATCAGATTTATAAGGGAAGCTGTAAGTTGGTCTATGGCCCTTTATCTCAGCCTCAGAGCCAGGAAACATATATATAGCAGTTTTCAAATAATTTTTTGCAGCGGTAACCCAAATAGGCTCACCACCCCACCATTTAGAATCAGTAGATTCAGGGCTAGTGTATGAAAAGGTATCGTTTAAAGACGAGTCGTAGAAGGTATTCCCAACAATACCGTGACTTTCTGGGTAAAGACCAGTTGCAATAGTGTAATGATTAGGGAAAGTTATGGTCTATTAAAATATTTATATGAAAAATCAGTTATAAATATATTAAATATGGCAAGAGAAAAAGAATTGAGACTAACAGGGAAAGAAGGAAGCATGTACTCAGGGAAAATTCCGGTTTTCCCTAGATTGACAATATTTGGGGTTAAGCCATAATTGAAGTAGCCATGCTTAAAACCATCGATTGAAAGAAGTATAACTGTGTTATTATTCGTACCAGGAGAATTATTGAAGATTGAATTTTTAGGACCCTTATAAATTTTTGGAATTGCAGCTTTGGTATCTGTACCGATTTTGATATTTTCTTTGGGTGAGCTTCGGTAATGGCAAGGGTAGTTGTAAAAAACACCAAGCGAGGTCAACACTAATATAAGAATACCAAAACATATTCCTGCAACTTTGGCAGAGCTTCTCTGATTTTTTCTGGTTGATTTTGATTCAGTGTTTTTATTTTTTAAGCCGATTGAAGAAAAATCGGAATCAGGAACTAAAAGAGTTTCATTCAACTCGTTTTTTATGGAGCTCATTGGTTTAATATATTGGGGAAAAATATTAATACAGATAGAAGATTTTAATAGCAGAAAATATAATTTTCTGTAGAATCGAATATTTTTATAACAGAGAATTGAGATAAAGCCAAAGAGAATAATAGGATATGATATTTTGATATGATTAGTATATCGTGTGAACCAGGAATTTTGAAATTTAAAAATACGAGAGATATTTAGGCGTGAGTTTAGCGGGTTTTTGAAAGAAGAATAAAAAGTAGTTTACTAGTTTAAAAGAGAAAATTAATAATTAAAATGTATAAGCAGAGCTAAAAGTTTAAAGTAATTTAATTGCGTTGGAATTTTGTAGAAAATAATTGAATAAACACGTGAAAACAGGCCCATAAATTTAGTGGCTAAAGAAGGTCGAATGTAGCAAATCTTCAAAAATGTAATAGGCTATCTAAAAAAAAGCTCAATAGCCACTAATACTAAACTATCCTATAATATTTAATTTTTTAATTTAGTTAATGAATATTTTTTGCACTAAGAGCATCAAAACTTAATATAGTCTAATAAATAAAAGGGTTTATGGATAATAGAGTCCAAGATATAAAAATAAATATGAATTATAATATTCAAGACTGACAACTTTACTTTTTGTTTGTAGACTAAAAAAACTCTCTAAAAAAATGCGGAATTTGTGAGTCTATTTAAAAGTATCTGGTAACTTTATTGCAAGTGAAATATTCCTCTTTGTTTGGAGTTATTTTAAATTGAATTGAACAAACTATATTCGGATAAAAAATATATTGGCAATTCCATTTCTATACATCCCCTATCCCTTCCCCCGTTCAACTCTCTTGGAGTCAGATTTATTATTTGTTGGTATTCTACAATATATCAAATACATGAATGAGTCTCAGAATTTAAATGTTATCATTGAAGCTGGATGGCTAAATTTATTAGGTCAAAAATATTCTCCCGCGTAGTGAAGCGTTAAATCATTCTGTTTTTTGCCTCTGATATTTCGCTAAATTGCAGAAGTTTATAAATTCCTTGACAAATACCAAATTTTGGAATATTGAATCTAAGAAAACAAATTATAATCAGAATATAATAAATAGGACCTATAAATCGTACATATAATCTGTATAACTTCTTAGCATAAAATATCTCCTCTATTATATGTCTATTATTTTAATTATCAAACGCTTTGATAAAATTAAAATTTCTGACTTGTGTAAATATCCTACTCTTATTTATAAAAAAATTCATCTGTAATTCCTTCTTTTAAAATTGATGTGAATATCAGGATATTTTCACGAGTGTTGATAATAGTATAATAGGCCTCATAATTAATTAGAATTTATCAAAATTTTAAAAATATAAAATTCTGCGTATAAGTATGCAATAAATAGCCAAGATCAGGTACTCCTAAACATAAAATTTGATACTTGTTCTATTATAAACTTTGATTTAGAACCAAAACTCAAAATAAATTTATAGAGATTATATTTATCATAAAATTATATTAAGATCAATAGATGACGGTCTGTTGTGATTATTGTTTATTAGCATCAATAAATGTCAAATATTAGATGTACTGATTTTTTGTCCCAATTTATGCATATTTCAAATTCATGCTTATCTGTTATAGTTTATTTAAATTGCTGCATACTTTATATATTCTAACTTGAGTATTAGATTTAGTACATCCTTTGAATCCCAGCTCTCTTTTAATGGTCAGATTATTTAATATCTAAATATATCGAAGCTTTTAATGATTATATAGCATATTCTTTAGAATTATAAACATAGTTTGAAATTAATAATTAACACACGAGTAATTTTAAATTATTAGAAATGGTTGTTCTCCCCAAAAGATTTCACTGAATTTAAACCACTTAATGAACTATTTCACAGCAAGAAAAAAAGGAACATATTATTTTAAATGAATGGTGATATTGCGATGAAAATTTGTTGCTTCAAAAGTAATATCATTTTAGAAAATAGGCCAATTTATATATTTGCGAATTAAACTTTTGAATATCTCAAATATAGAAAAAATCTATTTAATTTTAAAAATTATCTGTTCTAAATATTGGCTCTTAAATATAAAGTTATCCTATATACCTTGTGTAAATTGATGTGTAAAATAGCTAATTTTCAATCTCCTATCCAAAATTACTGTAAGTAAACATTGTTTTCTTTAATCGACACTGTATAGTATACTGGAGTTGTTTTGTATGTTATAATATACAGAAAACTCTGATAATAGAATATATGAAATAAATATTCGTTTGATAGTTTATACAATCAGATATATATTTTTTTATTGATATAAATCAAATTATTATTAATTTATCAATAACATATATTCAATAAGAATCTATATTAAAAAAGGAATAGTTTATTTTAAAAGATATAAAGTATTGTACCCTTAGATAATTTTAACAAAAAAAATTTTTTACTGGCTATGAATTTCAAAATAAGTTTAATGATACTTTTTTTATTAATTGTAAAATATTATAAATAACGCTAAACAAAATTTAGGTTTGCAGTTCTTAATACTTATTCAGGAATGATAACCAAGTAAATCAGCCCTTATTCTCTTACTAAAAAAAATATTTTGCTATATTTCTCTTCGTATATCTAGGCAGATTTAATAATGTTAAATATTAAATAATGGCTTGAGGGGGATAATTTAACCTCTTGACAAGAATTATAAAAGATTGGATATGGATATAGATATCAATCATCTACAGAAATTCCTAGATCGATGAATCTTCCTTGCTCTAGCAGGAATATCCACCCGTGCACTCTAACAATCTGTCCACTAATCCTCGCTTCCTTGATAATGTCTAATTTTGTTATCAAGTCAACAACTCTAGCGATGTTCATTTCGCTCAACTTGCGAGATTTAGCATTAAAATCAGATATTTTGCTGAAAATTTCAGAATAGTTTTCTTCATAAAGATTCTTTATCGGCTCCAAATACTCGCTCAAAGGATGATCTAACTTATCAAAATCGCTTATAACAGAGTTTATACCGCCACAGTTTGTATGCCCACTTACGACAATGTCTTGTATCTTCAGACTTTTTATTGCAAATTGAATAGAAGATAATGTCGATAAATCATTTTGGTGGAAATTGTTTGCAATGTTTCTATGGCAAAAAAAGTGTCCTGGGACTGATTCTGTCGCAGTTTCTATTGCCACTCTTGAATCGGAGCATCCTTATTTTTAAAAGGTAAAAATAAAATTAAGTATGAATTTAATTGAATTGTTGATTAATAATCCCTTCATTCAAATGATAAAGAAATCAAAAAGTACTTGTCTTAGAATTACATATATATAATATTTAATAATTTCAGTACTAGAGCTAAATATACACACTTACCAATATATAGGACTTTAGGAGCTTGGCCTTTACTAAGATTATCAAAATAATTTGGGTCATTGATAATATTCTTTTCTGCCCATAATTTATTTCTTTTCATTATTTCAAATGCAGCAGTAAATTCTACGAATAGTATATTATAATTAAATTCCGTATTATTTAGCAGGGGGAGAGGGGTTAATAATTAATATTGATTGTTTTAATAAAGATATTGAAAAAAAATTACTATTTCTCTTTTGCATGCCAGTGTGTATGTTCATCCTGTTTCCTGTAACAGTAAAGAAATTTAATAAAGTTAAATTATCGAACATGTATATTTTGGATAAAATCATAAGAATGTATACCCCATTGCATGATATTATTCTGAGGAAGCTCGTATTTACTTTGGAATTGGCGTGAAATGCTTGGTGTTAAGCCCTTTAAAGGCCTACTCATACGTTATAAGTATAAACCAGTGTAAGAAAATGTAATAATAAATATTTTCTATATTTTTACAGTAAATTCACTTTTGTGCTTTAGTATAGAAATAAAACTTACACTAAAGGTATGAATTCGCCGACTTTTTATATTAGTATTAAAAAAATATTGGTTTGCATTAGTTTATTTATATTTAACTGATACGGAAAAACGCGAGTTAAGAGACTTTATATACAAACCTATATTTGTAGCTTGTGATGTTAGGTATTTGTGTTTTGATAACATTCTGTTATATTTCGGGCTAATAGAGTATATATTTGATTATTTTAGTTTAGTCTTATTTTGGTTAATATAAAGTTATATGAAACTATATATACATTTTTTTATAAAGATAAAATTACTTGTAAAAAAACGAAAATACTATTAACAAAATAAAATTGGAAAAGGAGGTAAAAAAAACAAAAGAATTTTCAAATTTCTTATTTTATTAGAGCAAACATTTACTTTTACACAGCTATTTATTCTAGATTTGATTTTTATAGGCAAACAATCAAGTCAAAAATTATCTTATCACATGGTATCGATGATTGTTTAGTAACCTGAATGAACTCGTCATATAATCTTATTGATAGTACATAATTAAAATTATTATAAGCTAAGTCTCTTATTGGATATTTTTTTAGATAAGCCGATATAAACTTTTCGAGCAATCTGTACTTGTAAAAATATACCTTGTAATTTATCACCAACAAAGATGCAACAATTTAAAAAATAGGTTTGAAATATGAAATACCTGATTAATTTATTTATTGAAGTTTTATATTCTAACGATCAAGGACTCGGTGCAATTTTATTTTAAATTTACTGTTCCCGTAGGATTATGTATAAATTAATATTCAAGAATTTTGGTTTTTGGATAGCATTTATGATTCTGAACAATTTTTGAAATGTGAAATCAGGATATTAAAGTCGATAATGATATTTATTGACTTATCTTTTCGATAAGTATATTTCATAAAAATAATTTTTATATTTTTAATAATCTTATTTATGACAAATTTGTGATAGATTTATAGCTACTAAAACTATTCAGCTTTTTATACTAGTCAAAAAAAATTGTGACCCAAGTTTCTATTAAAAACTAATGAAGTGAGCTTTAAAAATATTATAATTCGATTATTTAATTGAAATACTTTCGAATATATAATTAGTTATTATAGATACGATTAGAAAAGGGCAAAAATGTTTCTAGTATAATGTATTTTTGGCAACTTTGGTTCATATAAATTTATAAAGCGTTATATAAAATACTATATCACTACAAAATATGAATTTAGTAAATGTAAATTTATGAAACCCATGTATTACTAAAATAGAATAGTGAATGAAAAATTAGTTTGTAGTTAATTATTAAAAGTGTTGATAAATAGAGTCTAAACGACTTGGAATTTAAATTATTAAATAATAGTGAGATATTAGTTTATAGTTTTCAAGTATATGAAATGGTTTAGTAATTAATGAAGCTCCATCAAGTGATCAAATAGAAATATGCTTTAAGAGATTATAAGCCAACAAAGAAACAGTATACCTTAATTATTGGCTCATTATTCGTTAGTATTGATTCTTTAATATTTTACACTAGTCGCCTACAAATGGATTAACTGCTTGAAAGCAGTTATTTGGTAAAATGGAAGCAGGAAAGTAAACAATGGTGCCGATTATTATTATTGGCTATATATACTCTTTGAAGCTCGAGTGGCTGAGGTCTATGAGCGAATAAGATTGATTGTTGAATTTCATATGTCCAATACAACAGATTCAATTTATAGTTTCAAGATTGCTGTTTAAAGCTTTGGGGTTTTATATGCTTGTAAACTTATATTCAATAAATGACTATTGAAATAATAATCTCTTCTATTAAGCTTTAGATTAGTTTTACTTAATCCCAGTAAATATCAAAGTGAAATAAAATGGTTACTATTAAGGCCGAGAACTTTATAATAAATGCTGCTGCTGCTGCGAATGCATCGTCTTTAAACAACAACGAAAAAACATGGCCTAAGCTAGGTACCCTAAACCTTTTCATTCATTTATCTAAAGCCTATATTATTATATTTATACCTTAATATCTGTTGTCTATCAACCATCACATTTACAAGCTATTTTGCTTTATATTTTTAACATATGAAAAATAAGATTACAGAACTATTGGCGGAGTTAACGGTCCTTTAGTCATCCTCGATAACGTTAAAGTAAGTCACAACTCAATTTACCCTATATTACTTGTAAAAATCTATTTCGTTATGTCACATTTATATTTCAATTATTTTTATCTTTTCTTTTTATATATGCTATCAGCTCTACCTCTAAATGCATTTATACTTACAATCTATTATTTATTCCTTTATCTAGAGCCCCAAATTCTCTGAAATAGTCACTTTGACTTTACCTGATGGCTCTAAAAGATCAGGCCAAGTCCTAGAAGTTCAGGGAAGCAAAGCTGTTGTTCAGGTCTTCGAAGGAACTTCCGGAATTGACACCAAGGCTACCCGCGTTGAATTTACTGGTGATACAATGAAGTTCCCTGTATCCGAAGATATGCTTGGAAGAATTTTTAACGGTTCCGGAAAACCTATCGACAATGGTCCTAAAATCTTTGCTGAAGATTACTTGGATATTAATGGTAACACACGAAAAAAAAATCTTTCTATCGAATAATTATACTAACCTTATCCCTTTTTTTTACTTATTCGCAATACTCTCTTTAAGGCACCCCTATTAGTCCATACTCTAGAATTTACCCTGAAGAAATGATCCAAACTGGTATTTCTGCTATCGACGTTATGAACTCTGTAGCTAGAGGTCAGAAAATTCCTATTTTCTCTGCTGCTGGTTTGCCACATAACGAAATCGCTGCCCAAATCGTAAGACAGGCAGGTTTAGTTAGACCACAACAAACTAAGGATGTTCATGACACACATAAAGATAATTTCGCTGTCGTGTTTGCTGCTATGGGAGCAAATATGGAAACTGCTCGTTTCTTCAAAAGAGACTTTGAACAAAATGGTTCCTTGGACAGAGTCACTCTATTCTTAAACTTGGCCAATGATCCAACGTTAGTTTTTATAAATACATTTTGTCTTTTAATCACTTTTTATCATACTCATCACTATTCTTTTTTTCATTTCATATTTCTCCAACTTTATTTTATTATTGCTTTTCTTTACCTTTTTCATGTTCTAAAATTATTTCTTTATTATTACTTAATCCCCTTTAGAATTGAGAGAATTATCACTCCAAGACTCGCTCTTACTACCGCTGAATACTATGCTTACCAACTAGAAAAGCACGTCCTAGTTGTTTTAACAGATATGAGTTCTTATGCTGATGCCCTGCGTGAAGTATCTGCTGCTCGTGAAGAAGTCCCAGGTCGCCGTGGTTATCCCGGTTATATGTACACAGATCTGTCAACTATTTACGAAAGAGCTGGCCGTGTTCAAGGCAGAAATGGCTCAATTACTCAAATCCCAATCTTAACTATGCCAAACGACGATATAACTCATCCAATTCCTGATCTCACTGGCTATATCACTGAAGGTCAAATTTATATTGATCGCCAACTTCACAATAGACAAATTTATCCACCAATAAATGTATTACCTAGCTTGTCGCGTTTGATGAAATCTGCCATCGGTGAAGGCCACACCAGAGTTGATCACGGCGACGTTTCTAATCAACTTTATGCTAAATATGCTATTGGTAGAGATGCTGCTGCTATGAAGGCCGTCGTTGGTGAAGAAGCTCTTAGTGCTGAAGATAAATTATCACTCGAATTTTTAGAAAAATTTGAAAAGCAGTTCATTTCTCAAAACGCATATGAAAATAGATCGGTTTACGATAGTTTGGACCTTGCTTGGTCATTACTAAGAATTTTCCCTAAGGAAATGCTTAACAGAATCCCCCAAAACATCCTTGCTGAATATTACTCCCGCGCAAAATCAAACAAATAACTTTCTCTTCCAATCTTTATAGCACTATCTTGATAAATATACTCTTTCAAATCACTTTTTTATTTTTATTTTTACTTTCTTCAAAATATAAAATTAAGCTGATATTAATTTTTTTTTATTGTTTATACAAAAAATAAGTAAAGTCGTAAATTCCATTTCGTTATTTCTGGGCAAAAAAAAATTTTTTTCGTAATCAATTAAAATATATGAAATTGAAAAATAAATAAATAAATATTGTGTGAAGGATTTATTTGTATATTTGTATATTAAGGGAGGTGAGAGATGTATGAATAGTGAGGTGGAAAGACACTAGCTATAATTCTTAATAAATTTACAGTCGCTGATTTTTTTGCAATCGACGTTAACCATTTTTTTGAAGTAAAAAGAGAAGCTGAGGCCGAAGACAGAGACTTTGATGGAAGAGTTGAAGAACAAGTTAGTGAGGGAGCCGTTATTGGCGAAATTTGCGAACTTGTTGAGGTCGAGGACTCGGGTAGTGTCGTTGAGGATGCAGCCAGCGGAGTTTTGGTTGTACTGCGTGATTTCCGAGTAGTTTGAGTTGAGGACCATATTTAGCATAGGATTGCAGAATTTGGGTTCGGAGTTTGTGTTGCTGCCGTCGTCGTCGTCGTCGTCGTCGCCGAACCTATTGTAGCTTTTTCTTTTCTTTGAATTTTCGGTGCTCAGAGTAGAATTGTTTATTGGATCGCTACTGGATTGCGCATGACTATCGTCTCTTTTAATAAAGTATGTTTTAATCTGCTGATGCTCATTCCGCTTACTGAACTTCATTTCACCGTCGTCTTCGTCATCGCTATTGTCATTTTCATCGTTTTTAGTGTTGCTTTCAGTTATTGACGTTGGTAAGGGCTGCGCTTGCTCGTCTTTCGACTTATTACTTGCATCAGTTTCTACAATCTCTTTGCTTAAGGAGGAAGAGGCAGGAGGAGACGCGTACTGCTGGTAAACTCTGTTATCAATAACGACATTATTGCGGATTTTTAGCGAAACGTCGTCTGGGATGACGGTTACGTTGACGTTCAAGAAGCTAAATTCGACCTTACCTGGCTGTATGTAGATGTTTTGGGCGTTTTGGAGCTTTCCAATAAGCAAATCTTTCCAGTAAATAGTTATTGGGTTGGTGAATTCGAGCTTGATGAAGAATGGCGATTTTGAGTATACGATTCCCCAAAAGGATCCGTAAAAGCTAGCTAGAGTTATATTTTTCGAATTGTCGCTGATATGGTTAATTGTGTTGGCGTTGCTAATTGTATCGTGTTGTTGAGCATGTGCTAATGAACTTCTTTTTGTTCTCGCAACTTGAAAATGGTGGTTAGTAGATTTGCGATATGGTACATAGCTTGAATGAAATCTAGATAGCTCCTTTATTTGGTATTTTGGGTTCAAAAGATAGTTTATTTTATCTATAAATCTTTTGAAGTAGCTTTTTTTCTCGGCATATTGTGGTATTTGGTAACTGTTAACGTAGAACTTGTTATTTATTGGGTTTGCTTGAAAGCGAGGTAAATTTAGCTTGTTGTTTATGGTAGCTGAAGGAGTTAGCCTTTTCATTAGAATTACGTCTTTGGACGAATTTAAGCCATAATCAAACAGTTTTGGGGAAACGATTTTGTACGAATAGATGGACATTTCGATACCTTCAAGCGAACTGATTATAAGCTTAGGGACAATGATGTTTGTTATAACGAGTATTATTGAGGCAATGATTCCAAGCAAGAAGCAAGAGAGTATGACGAAATTGTACCATTTCTGCTTTTCAAGTCGTTGGAGCTGAGTTTGCGAAAAATCTGTGCGTCTTTTAAGTTTTTTCTTTTTATTTTTATTGCCGCTAATGTGGTTAAGTGTATTAACTGTAGTGGTAGTGTTGTTGTTGTTGTTGTTGTTGTAGTTGTAGTTTCTGGATGCCGGATGGTAGTTTTGGCGGCTGCTAATTGGATCGTGTATGGTTTGAGATGAATTTGATAGTAAGTTTTCTAGTTCAGGGTTGTTTGAATTAGTGCGCCTGAAGCTTGTGGAAAGCGAATCTATATGCGAGGCATAGTTAGTGGAAGGGGGAATATATGAAGTTGGCACTTTTGGTCTAGTAATGAAGTTCTTTGCCTTCATAACTTGGGCAATAGCTAGACTTTTTAGCTTGCTTTTGTTTTTGGAATTTTGGTTGTTATCAGGCTCATTTTGATTAGGCGTTGGGATACTACGGGAGTTTGATGTATTTGATTCAGTTAATATATTGTTGCTTGGTGAGCTAGGATTGTTTTTTTTGGTAAAATTGTAAAGCCTATCAGACCAACTTTGCTTTTGCGATCTCTTTGCCATTTATTAGTTTTTAAATTTTCAGGTTTATGAATAATAATTATTTTTAAGTGCTATTCTTGTATAATTCTTTATGGCTAACTATATATAAATTAAAAAGGCGTGTATTATATAATAATTTATAAAGCAGTTGTATTTATCTATTGTATATAACATATATGATTCTGCTTGCTTTAAATGAAATAAAATGGTTGAATCAAATATATAGTAAGATTTTAGAGTAGTTATTGCGAATTTTGAGGATTTTATGGGGATTATAGAGTATAGGTGTTAGAGCTAAAACATACAATTGATATATTTTTGGAATTTATAATTTTGCTAGAGGGGGAGTTATAAAGATTATATAGCAATTTAAAGGGAAAATTGAGTGTTAAGTAAAGAAATTGTGTTTTAAAAGATTTTTATGATGTATAGTATTAGGCTATTAATAGTGATATTTCGAGTAGTAAAAATAGAAATTAATACACCTAGGGGCTAAAATAATAATATTTGTTTTAAGGTATAGAGTAAAAATGTCGAAACAAGAGTAATAATTTATACTTGTATTAGTGAAATTGCAATTATTTATATTGATGGTTTTTTTTTTTTGGGATTTGAAGTAGTTGAAAATTTAAGGGTGATCGTAAGTTGAGGGTATGAAAATAGTAGGGATTTTTTTTTTATGAAAAAAAAAACAATTAAAATATTGTGTCAATGAATAGGGATAGAGTTTTTAGAGTGTTTATTTATGAGTGTATAGGGAGAGGGATAAATCAATTTGATAGAAAAGGTCAATTATTTAGAGTCTATGATATAAGAGGGTATTAGTATTGCATAAATTTTGGGATATTACAAAAATAAATAAATGAACTGGTTTAAAGGGTAGGTATATTACAGATAATAAATACTTGTATGTGTCTATTGTTTAAATTTTTTCAAAATTACATCGTCAGTGGTGGTGGGGCTGTCTTGAGATAACGTCATATCGTGTTTAGAGTTTGCTGAATGATTTTTGGTAAATGTAGTTGGGGAGGTGATTAGATCAGTGAGCTTGGAGTTGACAGCTTCTTGGGCGTTTTTCAAATCTTGGATAAGAGCTGTGAAGTTTGTTGGGGCTTTCGAATCAAGATTTAAGTTTTGAACAGAGTCGTTGCTGCAAATTTCGAAAGAGCCTAAAGATTCGGAGGCGAAGAAGGCTGCAAAGAAAAAAGAAAAAACGATATTATACAAGTATATAAGAATGCTTATCAGAATTAAACAGGGAATAAGATTGATAGTATTTTGAATTGAAGGCGCTCTAAAGTTTAACTTATTAATATACCTTTAACGTTTGGATCCATGATCGATGAAGTCAATTGAAATTAGATTTCAGTATTATCAAGTATAGATTAATATTCGAAATGGAAATAAAGTGGGCCATAAAATGTATCAGAAAAATATTTTTATCTAAAAACAATTTGAAGTTACAGCAAATGATTATATCAAGTTTTTACTCGCTTGTTGGTATATAAGATAGCTATTGGCTAGCTTATTTAAATACGGACTTTTAAGCCAGTAGCTAAATATATCAAGCCAATAATTATCTTGTAATTTTTCTAATAGTTAAAACTTTAAATATTATTCATTTCACAACTTTTAGCATCTATAGTACACCTCTGCGGGTCTAAACTACGAGTATTGGGCTTTATAGCACACATCTGCGGGTCTAAACTATGAGTATTGGGCTTTATAGCACACATCTGCGGGTCTAAACTATGAGTATTGGGCTTTAATTGTTGCACTATTAATATGGAGAGTTAAAGTCACATATTTCTCTGCCAAAATAAATTACAAGTTAATATTTTCCATCTATATCTTTAAAATTGTATCCTATTGGCTCTATATCATACGTTGAAGACATGATGTGCTTTCATTGACTAATTTCTGTTTTTCTAACAATTAAACCAAAGTTTCAAGTTAAGTGCTGAGAGTTATTGGCTAAAAAAAATCATTAAATCAATCTAAAAGCAATTATTGGGTGTGAAGCATTTTGTGTAGCGACTTTAGCTAATCACGCTCAATACGCACTGCCAAGTTTCTACTTAAAACTCAATTGGCTCGAGTCCACCATTAGCCTTCTGACTGACTTTATACTATGCCGACTCTTTCTAAATATTATCTCTCTATCTCTATCTATCTCACTTCAATCTACAACATTACTTCACCTCTGTCCCTCTTACTCTTCAACCACACCCATCCTCACCACCAATACATATTTCAATCTCACTTGTTATTTCCTTCTTACCAAGCCCTTTATTGTTTCATTCATACATAAACAGCCTTCTTTTATTGCTCGTCATTTCTTATACATCCTACCTCAAATTATATTTTTTGGTTTTTTATCACCATATCTACTCCTATAACTTGATTCCCATATCCTTCTGCGATTTCTCTATTTTATTCTTAGCTTTAACACATCCTCACACCCTTTCCTATTCTCTTATCCCTTGCCTTTAACCTAGATATGCAAAATCCACTCGAAAGCGATCTATTTGATGATTCTGACATTAACGACCCCGCCCCCTTTAGCAACATCATTAATCATGATCCTAAAAATCAAAATGATTTCAATCAAACTACCTCAAACACTTCAATATCAATAAACAGCCCACCTACAACTCCTATCTCTGCCACTAAATTTAATACCACTTTACATTCCCCCATCGCTGAACCATCTATCAATTCTTATTATGAGTCCCCCAGTATAGTACACACTTTACCTCTATATATTACTTTAAATCCCCTTTTATTACTTCTCAGTTCTACCCTTTTTCTATCACACAAATTCGTCACTTCTATACTACCTGAGCTCAATATTTATAACTATAATTTTTGTAATTCTTCTTCCTAGAATTCGAATAAACCTAGTTCTAGCTCTAGCTCTAAGCCTTCTGTACCTGCTGACTCTGCCCCAAATTCTCAATCTAAACCTAAAAAAAATTATTCTTTCGAAATATCTATAACTGAGCCTAGGAAAGAAGGTGAAGGATCTGCAAACCCTTACATTTCTTACCAAGTAACTACTGTTAAAACCAATTTAGATACAAGTAAAACTGTATCCTACAAACGAAGAAGACGCTTCAAAGACTTTGTTTGGCTACATAACAACCTCGCTATCACCTACCAGTCTGTAGCCGTTCCCCCTTTGCCAGGAAAACATCATCTAGGCAAGTATTTATCCCCTCACCTATTATTGCCTAATACCTTCTTCCTTCTCCCTCCCTTTTTTTTTTTATTATTTAACTTCTTTTCCCAATCCTTTGTGCCTATTTTATTTATTCTTTGTTTTTCCAAGGTGTAGAATATCTAGCTGGTGACAGATTTGGTCCCGAATTCGTATCCCGAAGAAAAGAAGCACTACAACGCTTTCTATCTAGAATCTCTCGCCACCCTGTTCTAAAACAATGCGCTCACTTCCAAACTTTCTCTGAAGCCACTGACTGGGTTATTTTTTTTACTCCTTTTTTCCTTTATACTTTTTACCTTAATACTTTTCTAAATTTATTCAACTAAACATAATCATTTTTTACTTATACTAAATCTTGTTTCTTCTTTAGAGCTCAGAGTATGAAGATAAATCTAAAAAAGACACTTCTGTATTCGAAGGATTAAGCGATACCCTCTTGAACTCTTTTACAAAAATTAAAGTTAAGGATGACCGCTTCCTTAATATGGCTGACTCCATATCTCGCGTCGAAGAAAACATTAACAAATCATTAAAAGTTGCTAACAAAGTTTTAAAAAATCAATCTGACCTTGAAAAACTTTACAGTGATCTTAGTATCGGATGGAACGATTTATCCAACATTGAGTTTGAGCTTACACCTGTTCTCGTTACAACAAGCAACACTCTAAACATGACCTCTGAAGCAATTAAGATCCTAGTAACTTTTTTTTCACTTTCCACTTCTTTTTTTTTTTTACTTATACATATAAATTAAATCCATTTTGAATTTTACTTAAATCAACACCCTCCTTCACATTTAGGCTAAAAAAATCGACCTCCATTTTTCTTCTGAGTTAGAAGAGCATTTAGCATACTGCCAAGTTTTCAAAGTATCCATAATACTACTCTATTTAATTTTCATTTTCACTAAACTTTTATTTCTTTTTTTAACACTTTTATCAACAATTTTTATTATCTATAAGGCCCTACTGAAATCGAGAGATGGAAAACAAATTGAATACGAAGAGCTGTGCGAATATTTAAAAACTTCAACTGCTGAAATGAATAGACTACAGAATTATCAATCTGCTTCCGGCGTCTCCTTAGTCACTAACTTCATAAAGGGTAAAGTTCGTGATCTTCGAGGAATAGACCCTAGTATCTCTAGACAAAATCGCATCGGCAGCTTAAAAACACGTTGTGAAGAACTCGAAACTGCAATGAGTAGCTCAAAAATTGAGCTTGATAGGTTTAATGATGACGTGCTGCTTGAATTTGATTTCTTTAATGATATTAAACAAAGTGATATCAAGCGCTGTTTAATATCATTATCAAGTATTTTCATTGAATACTTTGAAAAGGTACCAACCTCTACTCTATTTTTTCCTGCTTCCACTTATTATTCACTATCATTTCTTCCTTTTTTCCGAATTTTTTTACACTTCTGCTATATCTTCTTTTTTCACAATATCTTTTTAGAGCAATGAAGTTTGGTCAAAATTACTGCCTGAAATTGAACAAATTAGAACTGACTAATATCTACTGCTCTGTACTTTCCATTATTCTTTTTTATCCCCTTAACATATATCATTTTTGATTACGATACACTATTTTTTTATCTTTCTTGATTAGTTATAATATGTAATAAATATTCTTTCGTATACATCCCGCCATTTTCAAAATTTGTTAAATTTCTGGTTAAAAAATATCCTTTATTTTTTAGTATATACAATACAAGATTTTGATTGAGGTGTGTACTTGTGAATATGATATATTTAAGCGTGAAATAAAATCACAAACAAAAAATCCGTGAAATTTGTTTTAAACATCCTATATGCTCTTTTTTACACGGTAAGACGTCATTAAACAAAAATAAAAAGCAGCAAAAAGCAAATATATAAATATTCAAGTAAAAAATAATTTATGAATAATTTACGCAACCCTCCTCCGTCATTTTGGCACCTTCATAGCCACTAGGGTATTTACCAAGGAAAATATGCGATGTGAGCAAAATCATTCTAATAGAATCAAATAAAATTTTTCTTTATAAGAACTTTTATTACTTTGTTTTTTAAAATTAAAAGTTTTATCGATTATAGGTTAAAATAGCAATCTCACACTTTCTCAATTATAATCTATTCAACGGCGAAATAAAACAATAACAATAACAATAAAAATTAAATATTTATCCAATGAAAAAAAAAATCTCGCATGCAAATTTTTTTGAAGTTCTGATCAATATTGGTTCAGCTATTCCAAGTTGATTTAATATTTATTTTTTGAATGGTTTTCATAATTACTTGCTTATACAAAAATTTTGAATTTTTAAATATGTGCCAATTTTTTAAATAAATCTCTTTATTTTATGAAATTTGCGTGTTTAGATTATTAGAATATAAAATTAATAAGGATAGATAATTATTCGATAATAAATTCAATAAAATAATTGATACAAGTCAATTCTGTAACTAAATCGGATACTAATACCTTTTAGAAAGCTCGATCAAGAGGAATAGCAGATATCAATCATCTTAAAGTATAATATTCAATTATTTATATAGTAATATATATTCTACAAATCAAATGATTAAGCTTAATAAACTAACCACAATTCTAAATGCTTACTGTAAGTATAAATAATAACAACTCGATTATATAAAATGCTGCTACAAATAGTTGACTTTTTTCGACTAATAGAATTTCTTGCATTATATAAAATTCTTTGATTTAGATATTTGATATAAACTGTAATGAATTAATACAAAGAATTCTAAATCGCAAGATCTGAAACAGCTTCAATTCCAATACTTACACAATCGGGAATAGACATAAAGATACTAGTCACAGAAAAATGATACATAAATCGGAGCTCACTTATACTAAATTTATTATTTGATACTCGAACCTATTTATATATTGCTTTTTTTTTACAAAAAGGAAATTCAAAAAGATTATATGAAAATATGTTATTAAACTATATTATAGCTGATTTAAATTTCGTCATTCTTTGATCAATGCTAGAACAAAGGAGAGAATAAGTATATAAAAAAGATACAAATAAAATGTAAGAAGAAAATTTTTTATTAAAAAGAATAAAATTATAGAAAAGATAAATATAAAACTCAAATTTTAGAAATTCTTATTTATTAAATAAGCAAATATTAACTATTATATTATTTTAAACTAATTTAAACCTTTATTCAAACAGAAATCAGCTGTTTTTTTTATTCTCTGAATTTTATTGGTACGATAAAAATAATAGAAAATATGCGGTAAAGTAAACTAAAAAAAAATAGCAAAGTTGCTGCAAGGCTAGAGAAATCAGCTAATTTAAAATAAAAAAAAAATAGATCTTTTTGACGAACTATTACTTTTTATTTTTAAAAGTTAAAATTTACTTATTTCGGCAAAATTGCAATTATATTAAATGATGCAAATTAAATTATCAATATACTTTATTGATTTTATAATAATTTTCTTTTTGATTTCAAAACTCTAAAAAACTATTTTCGAAATATTTGACACATTTTACTTATATTAATGAAAAAATATTAATTTGAGCTTTTTAATATAATCACTAATAATTTTTTTTTTTTTTGATAAGTAATATTCTTATTTCGAGGATAATTAAAAAATATGCCAGAATTAATATGATTTTATATTTTTAATTTTATTTAGTTGTAATTATTAAATAATAAATAATATCATTAAATATTTACTAAAAAAAAGGCACTGTTTGAATTTTTTTTTTAAGTAACATATTTTCTTATAATAACCTAAAAAATCACTCCTATTTTCATACTTAGCTTATTCATTAATAGGGTACCCAATTATTGAATTATTTATTCATATTAATTTTTTTTATGCAAAAATTAAAGATGTCTAGCTCTTCAAAGAAGGTTTTAGTTACGTGATTACGATTTGACTTATAAAATTAAATCAAATATATATAGACATTAATATTTAATAAATTGATAGAAATTAAATTTTAAAGTGTATAAAAATAATTGCAATATAAATAGTATCAAAATCATCGCATATTATGAAAAAAATACGCAGAAATATATAAATTAAGGTATTTACTGGTTAAGTTTTAATAAAATAAAAACTTTCATAAATCAGGATATAAAATCTGATATTATTTTATTTTTAATAGTTAAAAAGTTAAATTTATGTATTTTTAGCCTATAAACAAAGATATATATTAAAATTCAGTGTATCTGAAACTTATATTATCCTTATTTTCATCTCTTTAATTCAATTTTTTTTATCAATATTTTAATACAATAAATGTTATATTTTAATTTATTTCTGTATCGTAAAATTTTTATCTGATTAATTTAGTTATTTATAAATTAATAATTAATTAATTCAAGTAAATTCACAGCTTATAAAATCACCACATATATTTTCAAGAATACAAAAAATTATAATAATCTAATAATATTTCTTATTAAATTATGCAATTAAACTTGTTAGACCTCTTATTAAGATTTTTTAATTTGATTAATCATGAAAAAAATTTTTCTCAGTTATTCATATAAATAACTATTTTTTTTATTTTTGTCAAGATATGTAAAAAAAACATCCTCCAATTCAATAGAATTTATAAGTTTATATCTTTAATAAAACTCTGATAATTTAATTTTAGGTGCATGTATTAAATATAAATTTAAGGTAAAATATCCCATCTATTAAATATTTTTTAGCGCCAACTGTGATTAAAATTAATATTGCTAAGATAAAAGTTATAAATGGTATATTTTTCTACTAATTGTGGACTATTTCTATTTTTATTAAATTTTTATAAATTAAACATCAGCATATTAGAATTTGATTGTTTATTCCTTGTATTATTTTTTTCAAAGATTGTAGTATTTGATTTTTAATCATAAAAAGTTTTAAAATTATATAAAAAATGAATTATTTCATATATTAAAGATTATTTATTTAAGTGCAATAGACTTGTATATTCTAAAAATTTTCATTAGATAGCCAGATAGTTTAACAAATTAATAATTAAATTTTCCTTTATATATTATTTAGCTTTTTTTCAATAATAGTTTAAATATAATTTTATAAAAATATTTATAAATTTGAATATAAAAAATTGAGATTAATAATTTGATTAGTAAAACTAAATTTACAGGGACTAAAATTAGATATAAAATTACATTTGGTTGTTTATTTTTGGCTTTAAGGTAGGGAAGCTATGATTTTTAACCGGTTTATTAGCATTAATTTAATTTAATTTAATTTAATTTTTTAATAATGCTTAAAAAACTGTTTTATTTAGACTTAGTACGAGTAATTTTCTTTACTATATAAATATATTTACAAATAAACTCATTCAAAAGTTTACTATATATCATACTTTTCGATACTTTTATCCCGTTAATTAGTTTTTTTTTTTGTAACTTATCAATTTAGTACGTATTTTATAAATTTAAAATCAATTATTAGGAGGAAAATTAGGATAGAATATACAGTAAATTTTAGCCCATGAATAAAAAATAAGCGTTATTAAAAACATAAAAATTAATTATACTCAATTCTTTGAGGTTTTTATATCTTATTAATGAAATTTAGTGACGATAATTAGAAAAAAATTATTTAATAAATTTATATTTATTTTATTATGTGCTTAGTCATTTTTAATTATAATCATAATCATAATCATACTTAAAATATCACAATTACATGTAACGTGATCATTCTGATTGAATTATTGAAAAAAAATTATAAAAATCAATTGAAATATTATATGAAAACGCATATTGTGCTCAATAATTTCGAAAAATGAAATATACAATTCTCTTACATCAGTTTTTATCATATAATTTATTCAATTAAGTGACTTTATTTAATTTGTAAGCGTGTTAGTAGTAATCATCGGCATTTCAGTGGGGTTAATATTGATAATTTATATAATATTAATTTATCGATCTTTATTGAGAATATCAGACATATATAATTTCCCAGTAGAATAAATTATTCTTGCACTATTGCAAGTAAAAATAATAAATCAACACTGTATATTAATATGGTGTGTTTATACATATTATATAAATAATATTCGCTGATGCTACACAAAATAATATAGTAAGATAATAAAAAATTTTATATGATTTAATTACATTATATTTCATAACTAATTAAATGAGAATAAATTAATTTAAAATTATTTTAAAAATTGATAAACTGTAATCGATAGTAAAAAACAATTGTTTTTTAGAATGAAATTTTCTCCAATACTATTCTTTCTTATATAATTATAAAAGTGTATTATTGAGTATTGTTTAAACATTTGTATAAGAAAATCTTTTAAAATTGAAACTATTAATTGTGAAAATAAAATTTCAATTATTTCCTGAGAGTATTGATATTATATATTTTGAGAAATATCGTGGTATAAAATTAATTTTTTCTAAAAAGATAAAAAATATGCGGGAAAATGTACTAAAATATCAATAATGATAACTAATCATAAAAATATACAGTTTTCTTTTCTTTTATTATTTTTCCTTATTTCAATATTTGCTTTGGGTCTCTACTAGATTGAAGAATATTTTTCATAGTAGATTTTTTAGTAATTATTTCTAGTAAAAATTATTATAATTCTAAAAAAAATAAAAATCTGAGGTTTTTTTTTAACAAATTATAAGCTCAAATAAATGGAAATTAAAAATGAATTAATTGAATTTATTTATTAATGCATTAATCCTATGAACAAAAAAAAGTGTAAATCTTTTAAAAACCTGAATAGGCCTTATTAAAATATGTTAAAACTTTAATAGGTAAATAAACTAAAATATATTTAGAATGCGGCTAATTATTATTGACTATTTTTTATTTTATAAAATAAAGCTTAGTATAAATAATGGTACGCATAAGTGATGAATTGATAACTGTTCTAAATTGAAATGTAATATATTAGATTTTCTTTGAATTTATTGAAAATAATTTCGGTGATGATATTTAAAAAAAAAAGGACGCCATCATATATAATTTCTCCGCAAAAAATTGAGCGAATATTTTTATTTAGATCTAAAAACCATCGATAGTGTTCTATTTTATTGATAGGTTTTGAGGCTGGGATCACTTTCTTGATTTGTCTTTAGTAAGGGAAAATCTAAATCTAAATATTATATATTTTTCCATAAATAATAACGCTTGATTTTTATTTGAATAGATTTTTATACATTTGCTAAAGTAAGGATTTAATTATGAGATTAATTCGAGGAGATTAAATTTATCTATTAAATATTTACTAATCATGAATTTTTCTTAATTTTTTAGTATTTTTAGAAAATGCTATCAAATTATGATCAATTCAGACACTAGTTTTGTCTATTATAAATATTCAAATACAATACAAAAGAAAGAAATTTCTGCTTCCCCTAAGAATATTTATTATTTATTTTCATCTGTTAAATAATAAATTAAAGATATTTAAAAATTTTAATTTTATTACACCAGTATCACCAGATCCTTAAATTTTATAAAATATGAATGTTGAGGGTTAAATAAACATGAATAATTTTATAAGAATTTACAAATGCAATTATTTTCATAGTTCAATAAAGATAAATAATAAAAAATATATTCTTTTTATTTTTTATAACTAATTTTCAACATTAATAATTTATTAAATTTTTTTTGGCCCGAGAATCAAATGTTATAATGCAAAAATGATACAGTAAAATCTTAGTTCTTGAGCACATAAAATTAAATATTATCCTATAAAAAATTTTATATACTCAATTTGAGTAATAAATATTGAATTATTAGTATATATTCTATAAGATTTACTATATAAAATAACATTAGATAATAAGTTATCGATAGATAAAATTTTACAATATTTAAACTCCATACAAATTTTAATTTTAAAACAACAGAAATGTAAATTATTGCTTCAAAATAATCATTTATATG
The DNA here is from genome assembly GCA_001970855.1 of Smittium culicis. Lineage (NCBI taxonomy): Eukaryota > Fungi > Kickxellomycota > Harpellomycetes > Harpellales > Legeriomycetaceae > Smittium > Smittium culicis. The sequence continues at coordinate 507 of LSSN01005888.1, read as the reverse complement.
ATAAAATTTCATAATTTAGCGTAAAAAAATATCTATATAATTTTTTTAGGCGATGTAATATAATTAACTTACTCATTAAAATATACGAATTTATCGCAAATAATATCTATTAAATATAAAAAACTCATTTATTTGTTTTTATAGCCAAAATGCCTATAATTGCAGAGAGAATAGAAAATTACTCATCAATACAAATATTATAAAGAATTTGGGATACAAAAGAACCTGCCTGTACAAAATTATGAAAATACCATACACTTGGAAATCGATAACTAATCCAAATTACTTTAACTTATTAAAAAATATATGTTCTTTGATTAATTTAAAACAAATTTGATCGGAAAATGATTCAGATAGAAACCGAAAAAATCAGTTAATAAATTATCTAAATCAAATTAATTCTTATATAAAGATTAAGTCAAAGTTATATCAGCGAAAAAAAATTACATAAAATCCATGCGTATTTTAGAATATTCTTATTTTCGATTATAGGGCGGGGGGGGGGGG
>LSSN01005887.1:0-13260 GCA_001970855.1 Smittium culicis | reverse complement strand
GGGGGGGGGGGGGGGGGGGGGAGGGAAGTATAATAAAAAAGAAACACGCAATATTTACAGTCGATTGTAAATTAAAGGTGAAAATAAATTCTATTGTATTACCCGTCATCGAGATCCATAGTTCTGTTGGAGTCAAAAGAAATTGGTTCGTTGTCGTTTGGATCGAATTGGTTCTGAATTAAGGAAATTACTAAAGGCAGTGCTAAATAAAAATACAAAGAATGATTAGATAATTTGAGATGGCTTATGGGGAGGGGGAAAGGAGGAAGAAATAATCCAGGTTGAAAGATAGATATAAATTGTTGAAAAGGAAAATTACATCTTGAAATAGATTTTTCAACGATTGCACGCTTTTGACGTTTCATAGAGATGTCTACTTGATATACGTAGTCCAGAACATCGGTGATTCTGGGAGTTTGGATGCGGCCATTTTGGTCGATAGGTTCGTCGCTAAGCATTTCGCTTAGGTATCGAAATATCTTTTTATCGAAATCAGATTTAATATTTGCTGGGTATTTAAACATAGTGAATTAGTGTATATTATGGGGTCAGGAAGAAGGGTGTGAGTATAATTTTGTAGTTTTATTTTTATTTTTTTTGAATATTTATAATCGTACTTTGATATTCCAAAGGTAAATTTATCTAATAGTATTTATATGGATTGAGGTTGATATAAAGTCAAGATAGTGCGATATTAGGGGCAGGTTATTTGGGGTATACTATTATAATGAATAAAAAGTAGAAGTATACTTAGTTAGAACTTAGTGTATTTATCAAATTTCGACTCTTTAGTACTATACATTTAAATTCAACGCTAATTTATATGCATACTCTGATGGTTAAAAAAAAAAAAAAAACGGTAAAATTTTGAAGTAAATAAATAAAGGTGATTGGATATCTGAAAATTTTTATGAGAAAATATTGATATTTTTTAGAGTAAAAAGAAATCAAGTTTGATCTTCAAATATTATTCGCATATATTTTATAGAGCCAGGATTTAGAATATCATTTGTTCATGTATATTTTGAGAGCTTAATTATGATATTAAACTATATAACCAGAATTATGTTTGATATATACACTAAGTATTACACGTACACCAAAGTGACTAGATGAAAGATATATTCAAAATCAAATTAATAAATCCAACAAAAGATTAATGTAGTATTCATCAACGAGTACATTGTTTCAAAGGTGCCATATAAGTTATTTCAATTATACTTTGAAACCTTTCAGCTTACTCTGAAATATAAAAATTGTATTGGAAAAGGAAAACGAAATCAAATAAAACGAATAGCGAATTGGAGAGATAGATTAAAAAAGGATAAAGTTACATTAATGCATATTAGTAACAAAAAAGTTACTATAAAGGCGCAGAATAGATGCCCAGTTCAACTAAATAATATAAGAATAAATGACATAACACACAGTCAAATATAAATACATAACACAAATAGGGATGAATAGAAAAGAATTGAGAAGACAGATAAAAGAGACAGATAACTAAGTTGATATATATTTATTTAATAATAATCAAGTATAAGATAGATTAAGAAAAATGCAAGACCTAGGATGTATCTACAAACATAAAAAAGGTAAAATTAGCAATATGAACAGACATAATGAAATCATGGAAAGATGATTAATGGTGTGCTCATAGATCTTGGTGATAATAAGATAAGTCCACATGACGAGTTCGGGTAATTCTTATGTTTAAATCATTCACAAAATATGTATAATACCAAAGTAAACATCATACATACCTATAAATACAAAACGAGGACGGATATGAAGCAGAAGGGAATTGGAATTAATCTAAATAAACAAGATGAATATGTTAGATAAGATATTTAATATTAATGATGTTAATATGAAATATATAGTTTCAGGAAAGAGATTGGTTTCAAGCAAACTTTAATCTCTGCTTTTTAAAGCAAACCGCTTGGCGTAGCAGCTATAAGAAGAAAGTTCTCAAACGCAAATTACAAAACATCATAAAAAGTAAATTATCTTTAATAAAGACAGTAGGAATATGAAATGACTTACATTAAAATTTAAGCATGGGTGAGAAATGAATATAATGTACAAAATAATTAAATTTTGGAGTATATGCAGGCTATTTATACCTTTTTTCATTTTCAAATGTCTAAAAAGTTTTATTTAGATAGACAGTTACCCCTCCCGCCTTATAGAGAACGCCATTGGATTATTTTTGAGAATACAAGATATAATTCGATAATCAATTATCGCCTTCCAAGATTTAGCCTATAATCGACAAATAATCAACTAATTTAAACAAGCCAATAGCTGATGGTAAATGCTAATAATAATCTGACTTTCCAATAATTATCAGTTAATTTGATCTTGTTTTGATTATTGGCCAGCTTGGTTTGTTCGATATGAAATGTATTCAATTCAAATCAAGGGTGTAAAGTCAGGAATGAATAGCTTGACGGAAATTAAAATCTTGTAGCCAGAGACAAATATCGTTCTGAGAGCTTCTTAATAGATTGAAATGGTCCATAAAAAACATTGGTGAACATTATTAGCTACGATGCATTATGCAACTTTTGTTATTGATTGTATTATCCGTTGCTGCTGTAAGAATAGGTTATATTATGTTAGCAAAAGAATAGTCAATGGCATAAGAGTATTACCTGAGAAACAGATCTATTACAGTAGTGTAAGATTTTTATCTGGGAGACAGTTCTGTTGTAGCAGCGTAGAATTCAAAGTTGTACTGTGCAAGTCTTATTGCCATAGATGCAAACACTAAAAGACGAAATTATGATCGGAGGCTAATGCATGGACGCAATTGGCTTTCGAGGTTTCCCGGAAACAAAGCCGTTGGTTTTTTTTAGGGATAATCCCGAGAAATTGGCTGACAAAATTTATAGTTAGATGCATACATAAATTTTAGCGCAATAACAAACATTAGACCAACTGATCAAACGTCACATCCAAGATTTTCGCTGAATTAATTCAATGCTCCAACTATTATTTTTTCTATAAATTATTGCAAGTTAAACAAAATATCACTTCAATGCACAACCTGCCAATCTAACAGTACAAACTTACTACCCCTTAGATTATTCTTTGCTCTTTCAAACACTTTCCTCTTATATTTATTTCTCGCCTCTGCTATATAACTACCAAAAGTTTTTTTTTTTGTAAACTAATCACAATAAAATCATGAATTTGTCTACAATCGCAACTTGCTCTCTCAATCAATGGGCTCTCGACTTTACTGGAAACTACAACAGAATCAAAGCCAGTATTCTTGAAGCAAAAAGAAAAAACGCCCAAATTCGCGTCGGCTCTGAGCTTGAAATCCCGTAATTTTACACATTAACTTTTATATCCTTTCCTCATAAAAAAAACGTTATTTTTACCCGATCTCTCACACAACAATTAAAAAACACATTACATATTAAATCCAAAAATATTAACTTGAATTTGCATATATACATCACAGAGGTTACTCCTGTCAAGATCATTTTCTAGAAGGTAAGCTTTATTCATATAATAATATATATAATACCTTCACTCTTATATATCTATATACCAAAATTTCGCTTTATAAAGTAAATACAAATACTTGATATATATATTTTTTTATCTTATAAATCAATAGGCGACACTGTAAACCATTCATGGGAAGTTCTAGCGAAACTAATTGCAGACAAAGATTTATATGGAATCCTTATCTTTACTGGAATGTAATCTATATTTTATTATTACCCTAAATTTTATATTCGTCACTACACATTACTATAAAAATTAACTATATGCATTTTTTTATGTATAATTTCCTCCTTACTTCAGGCCAGCTCTATATAAAAATCTTCGCTATAATTGTACTGTCGTTATTCTCAATGGTCGCATTCTTCTTGTACGCCCAAAAATGTGGATGGCGAGTGACGGTAACTACCGGGAATTGCGTTGGTTCACTCCATGGCCTAATCACCACCCTAATAACAACGAAAAGATCAAACTCCCTCTTATAATTTCTGACATATCTGGTCAGAAAGACGCCCCATTCGGCAACTTTTTAATCACCACTGCCGATCTCTTCACCTTAGGAATTGAAATCTGCGAAGAGCTCTTTGTTCCAAATTCCCCGCATACTGAAATGTTCATCGATGGCGCTGATATCATTATCAACCCCAGCGGAAGTCACCACGAATTAAGAAAGCTCAAAAAGCGCGTCAGCCTTGTCAAACAAGCAACTATGGTCTGTGGCGGTGTGTACGTCTACAGCAACCAACGTGGTTGTGACGGTGATAGACTTTACTTCGATGGTTCCTCAATGATCCTCTCCAATGGTCAGGTGTATACCATTTCTGATCAATTCTCATTAAATGACGTCGTAAGTATAATCTCCTATTCTTTTAGCAAAAAAAAAAAATTAAAGAACATCTTAATTTTCTAACGTTAATCACTATTAAAGTATATTCGTTTTATGCTAAATCAAAGAAAACATCTTTTCTGCAAATTAAAATTAAAGTTTATTTTAATTAACATATTTCCACTTGAATTAAACCTAAGCTTTTTTTTCTTCATATAGGACGTTGTAACTGCCACTATCGATTTAGAATCAGTTAGGTCCCATCGTGCATCTATCCCTAGCATTGGGTCACAATCCGCTAATTCCTTTATCTATCCAAGAGTTGATATTGACTTTAGTATATGCAACATCTCAAACCCGCCTTCCATCCCAATTTCTGTTAACTACTACACTCCTGAACAAGAAATAAAGTAATCTATCTCAAATTCTTTTATTTTTACACACACATCAAATGATTATCACCCTTTATAACCTATTTCATTTATAATTAATTTCCAGAATCATTTATACCTTTTTTTATTTAAAATAATAGTCTAGGCCCAGCTTGTTGGATGTGGGACTATTTGAGAAGAAGTAAAATGGGAGGATTCTTCTTGCCCCTTAGCGGCGGTATTGACAGTTGCTCAGTTGCTCTCATTTGTTACTCGATGTGTGACCTTGTCTGCAAAGCTGCTCTTTCAGGAAACCAAAGTGTTATTTCTGATATTCGCAGCATCATTGGTTTACCTGCAGATTCTACCTATATCCCCAGTAGCGCTAAAGAACTAGCAAAGTAACCCTCATCATTACAATCAAAAATTTATCTTTTTTTTTTAGCTCTCACGCTCTTATTTTTTTTCAATCTTTTTTATTTTTTATATCCTTTTGTCCAAAATTAGCCACTTATTACACACTTGTTACATGGCTACAGAAAATTCCGGTGATGAAACCCGTAACCGTGCATTATTGATTTCAAAAGATATTGGAAGGTAAGATTTTCTTTTATTAATAATTTATCCTGAATATTACCAATTTTTTATTAGAGCATACTTTATTTTTTATCATTTATGTTCTTTTTTTTATTTTCTAAAAGATATTTAAATGCTTTTAACTTTTTTTTTTTTTGTTAGCTACCATGTAACTCTGAATTTCGATACAGTTATTGCTGCAATCATATCCTTATTTGTCTTTGTCACTAATAAAGAGCCGCGATTTAGTGCTTATGGCGGATCCAACTGCGAGAACTTGGCTCTACAAAATATTCAAGTATTTAATACATTTTATTGTTTTAAATAACCAGCCAAAATATTGGGCAATACATCATAAAAAATAATTAGCAAAAATGAATCATTTTTAGACATTACTATAAACTGTTCTTTTTTATTAGGCAAGACTACGTATGATAATCGGCTACTTGTTCGCTTCATTGCTTCTTTGGACTCGTAATAGACCTCGCTCATTACTAGTTTTAGGCTCCTCTAATGTAGACGAATGGTAACGACATTAATCACTAAGATTATGACTAATTTTTATTCTTAATTCCTATACTTATTTTCATATATTCTAATGGGTTTTTATTTATCAATAACAGTTTGAGAGGATATTTCACCAAGTATGACTGCTCCAGTGCTGATATTAACCCTATTGGATCCATAAGCAAAAATGATTTGCGAATGTATATCAAATATGCTCGAGATCACTTTCAATTTAGTGTGCTTAATTTGTAAGCTTTATAGATTATTTTATGCAAATGCAATTTAACTTTAACATCAAAACTATTTAAATTTTTAATTTTAACTTACATTGGTACTTTTATAGATTTTTGGATGCTACTCCATCAGCCGAATTAATCCCTATCACTTCTCAAAATTCAGTTCAAAGCGATGAGGTATTACTTTTTAATTCATTAGAAATTCAATATACTTGAATAATATATCAAAATAAGACACAACAAATCATTACTATAATTCAAAAAGAAATGTAAAATCAGGTCAAATTTAAAACCAAATAATCTGATCTAATTTATATTTTTAAAAAAAAACTCTAGATGGAGATGGGAATGACGTATAACGAACTTTCAACATTCGGAATTCTTCGTAAGATCGAAAAGTGTGGACCATACAGCATGTTTATAAAGTTATCATCGAAAATAATAGGCGAATATCAAAACCAGGCAAATAATTACGCACAGTTGCAAAACTCATCAGATATAGCGACAGATCTAACGAATATAGCGTCGAAAGTGAAGCTGTTCTTCTATTACTATGCAATTAATAGACATAAAATGACGACACTTACTCCAGCATACCATGCAGAGCCGTACTCGCCCGATGATAATCGATTCGATCATAGACCATTCTTGTACAATGCCGGGTTTGAGCATCAATTTGCACAGATCGATGCTGAACTTGAACACATAAAATCTAGATTTTGTGATACTTCTACAACGATGAATAACTAGATCTGTCAAAAAAAATATAAATTTTTTAGTTTCTTCTGGGATTTATTTATTAGTTATTTTTAAAATTTTAAAATATTTAATAGTTGTAAGTATGTAAATATTGTTCAATTTTTTTAAATTAATGATACATATTATAATATTACTTTTAGATAATATTTGCAGAAATATTGGAATAGAAAAAATCCTATAATTTTTATATGATAAAAAGAGTATGAATGGACAGGTATTCAATTTCAAAGGCAATAAAATAGGGGTTATTAGAAAGCAAAGGAGGACAGTTCATAGTTTTTATGCCTTTGAAGAGGTAAAGTTCAATTTTGTGATAGTTGATTTTCGTTTGGGCTATTGGCAATGGCACGTTTTCATAGCGGGTATAATATAGAGTAATGGCATACTGTGCTGCTAATTTTTTTTTAGAAAAAGTGAACAGAATAGTCTAAATTGGAAGCTATTGTATAAAGGATAAAGATTTCAATTTAAAATGGGGATTATTGGTGAAAGGAATAGAGCCAGAGTCTGAATGTTTGAGGTATTTGTTGACAGTTTGGTCGTTAGATTCGGCAGTTTTAAAGTTTTTATCCTTGGATTTTCGTTTGTAATTATTGATTGTGGTGTAGATACTGTTTATATCGACATCTATTCCATCCTTTTCGAGCTTCCTTTTTAATCATTCTGGACTTGACGCCAAGTTGAAGGAGTTCTAATATTTCTTTTTTCGGGCTAGCGATTTTTGAAGGATCGCAGCTTGTTGTGAGGGTGTTGTAGTGGTACGTGGTGAGTCTACCGCCATAAAATTGATCTACTCGAAGTTGGAATTTACAGCTCGTCTTCTTGAGATTTCAGCAATAGTATACATCGAGAAATACTGCTTTAGCTTCTTGGAATAACAGATCTTCAACATATTTTTTTAGTCTTCAAATATTGTATTGTTTGGTAAATCCCACTCTATAGTTTCTTTTGACATTGGTTGAAAACAGATTTACTGTGAGTATATGGGTGTGTCTGTACGGTTGAGGCTATGGATTTGATTGTAGCCTTATTACTTATGGGCTAAAATGGTCTAAAATTGGCCTGGATTTTTAATTAGTATTTATGATTTAGTTTTGATCAAACAATTATTTATTATACTGCAAATTCCAGATATGATTGAGCGAGTATTATTGGTTAGACTTGTTATGAATTATTACACATTTTTTAATAATTTATATTCAGAGAAATCGAGAAAACTTCCAAGCGCTTAAAATCTCAGTCAAATTTCAATGTAGCTACTTGAAATGAGCATATCATGAAAGAGATGTTAGATTATTTATTAATCATGAGGTTACTATAAAACATCAATACATGTTGGTTCTGTTACTGCAACAATTATAATCTTTACCGTAACCTGGCATCCTTAAATATTATACAGCCTTACTGAAGCAAATTGGTTGAAAACATGCCGAATACTTAAGAAATAATGCTTCTAGTTAAGAACTCTGCCCAATTACTCTGTACTAGAAGAGCAAGATCACATAGGCGCGGGTTTGCTGCTACTGATTGTGTGAGCGTGAACTCTATATTAGAGCTGATATTTATGAGGGATTTAACTCTCTGTTTCATAATATTGCATTTAATATTGGATCGAATTATTATCCAAGTTTTGCTTCATTTATAAACGAGTTTTTTATTATAGAAATTAGCATGGATAAATCACTTTGAAATTTACTCGAACGTTTCAAAGTTTGAAAATATATTTATTGTATGCGCCTTGAAATCGAGTTCGCCAATAATTGCTCTTCATTAGAAACTCAAACATAAAAAATGGTTACTGTCAAAAGGAGGCTGTAATTGGCTAGATGTGTTGGCTCTAAGGTCAAATATGGCCAATTATTCTTCATTATACTTCAACTAGCCTAAAAATCATTTTCTTAAAGTTTTTACTCTAAAAAGCAAAAATAAACCAGTTGAAAAAAACACAAAAGTGTGTTCAGATACTCAGTAATATTGCTTTTCAGATTCTCAATTTAATACTAAAAAAGAACCGTTTCTTTTTTTATTCTAAACATGGTTCTCGAACACCAGCCAGATAAAAGAATCAAAAACCCCATAGTCTACAAAACCCCATCTAAGAGCAACAAAAAAATCCAGAATGTAGATTCGACTGTAAAGAAAATACACTTGAAAATTGACCTCAATTCAAAGATATATTTCGAAAATAAACTTAATAGAATTCAGGCCGATACTTATGGTTTTACTCCAACTCAAATAGATCTAGAATTGTTTCAGAAAGCCCTGAATGATTCTCAAGAAGATAACCAAAATGAATTCGAGGTACATAATCTCACCAAGTTATATTTTTAATTTTACTCTTTTAAATTAATCTGTCTTCTACTCAGCTTCTACTTTCTCTCTCTCTCTCTCTCTCTCTCTCTCTCTCTCTCTCTCTCTCACATAGCACAAATAGTTTATTTTTTCATTTTATTAAAGAGTTTTTTCTTTTTGTGAATAGGTTGGTGATTTATTACTCGATAGCGGTGCAGCGGGCTCAAAAACGCCTAAAAACTCACCATTAAAAAAAAAAGGCTCGATCGTTGGCCTAGATTCGCAAGAAAAAACCCGAAAAAATTCATCAACTTTAAAAAAATCTACCTCTTCTCTAAATAGCAACTTTTCTACAGATTCAAGAAATTCCCATAAATTACCTCGCATCGAAAAAGTTCATTTAGGCGTCAACCGGATCATTAGAGCGTGGTATACCTCCCCATACCCAGAAGAGTACAGCAAAAATTCCCTAGTATATATTTGCGAATTCTGTCTATCATATATGCAAACGAGCTATATATTCTCACGACACAATGTAATGATTTTTTTTCTACACCCATTTTTAAAACGCATTATTTACTTTTTAATCCTCGTTACTATGTCTTTGTTCGAGCATATTTTCAATATTTTTAATTATTCTGAAACACGATATACATTTAATCTAAATCTTCCTTCTACTAATACTAGTTTAAATGCCAATTCAGGCATCCTCCTGGCGATGAAGTATACCGAAAAGGGAATGTATCAATATTTGAAGTCGATGGTAAAAAATCCAAGGTAAAAAGCTTATTTCGACATATTGATTCCCCTAATATTTTTTATACATTTTGCTTTTCGCTCAAGTTCAAGTTGACTCAATAATCTCATAATATTAAAATTTATCTGTTAATATTTATTTAGGTGTATTGCCAAAACTTATGTTTATTGGGAAAAATGTTCTTGGATACAAAAACTCTTTATTATGACGTTGAGCCTTTTTTATTTTACGTTTTATGTGAATTTAATGAAGACCCACTCCCATTCAGCGATTTAAGCAGCCATAACCATCAACGAGGAACTTACCAAATAGCTGGCTATTTTTCAAAGGAGAAAAAGTCTGCCTTAAACTACAACCTTAGCTGTATTGCTGTTTTGCCAACTCACCAAAGAAAAGGATATGGAAAGCTCATGATTGATTTCAGTAACTATCTTCATTTTATTCAATTTTTTTTAATATATCAATTCCTTTAAAGCATGTAAAATATAGCGAGGGTTTTTTTAGGATAGTTTCTTTTTTTTTATCTAACACCTATATAATTATGTCTATAGGCTATTTACTTTCAAAACGTGAAAAGTCATATTCAGGAACGCCTGAGAAGCCTCTAAGCGATTTAGGCCTATTAAGTTATCGTAGTTATTGGAAAACAAAAATATACCATTGTATTTATAAACTTTTAGTTGAAAGAAATAGCGTCAAGAGGCGTAGAACTAAGAAATTGCCAGTTATTAACGTTCAAAATGAAGATTCGCAAATCAAAGATAGCGAGGAAACCATATTATCAAAATCTACTAATTTAGAAAAGCAAGCGAGAAGCGAAGAAATACCCCAATCTATAAAGGATTATAATGATGACTTTGTACCTTCTAACAATAAAGATTCTCTTCCGGAAATTGGACTAGGCATTGTCAAGGGGCCTAAAAAGGCAGCTAGACGCGGAAGAAAACGATCTAAATCCGAAACTAGTGATGATCCACAGATATTTACGGATAATAATGCGTTTGGCATGTTAAATGATTTAAACCAGTTAGAAAATGATAGTGCTGATGTAATTGGTAGCGCTGACCTCAACGATTCAGAAAAACTACTAGTTAAAAATTCGTCATCTGGCGATACCAATTTCTTCAATTCAAAAAACAAAAAGCCACTTATAGGTAACGTAAAAGGTTTTGAGTATAATGGTAGTAATAGTAGCGAAGTAAGTTGTTTTAACAACACCAGTAATATTGGTAGCGCCTGCAGCAGCAGCGAATTTAGCACTTCATCGAGTTTCAGTACAACAACAACCCCGCAGCTTGTGGAACAGCCATTCACAGGCTCCATTAAGAAACGATCGCAGCCGGGATCAAAGTCATCATCAAAGCAAATGCGGGGTATTAATGTATCGATTAACGAAATTTCGAAGCTAACGTGCATTTCAGTAAATGACATAATCAGCACTCTGCAGTTCATGAACAACTTGGAGCTGAAGAAAAACGTTCTGCAGCCAAATAGTAATGCAGGTGTAGGCGCAGCAAATGCAGAGGCAGTAGTGGCAGCAGAAGCGGCTGGCCCAAACCCTGGCACTGCCAAAACCTTGCAGAATGTTAAAGCTGCGGGTAGAGGCAGAGGGAGAAAAAAAACCGTGCTGCCCAATACCGGTCTTGGCGGCAGCACAAACCCGAACGGCAATTCCGAAAACGCTAATGGTGCTATCACTGCCAGCGACAAAGAAGCAAGCTCAACAAATAATCCCGGCACAGCGCCAAACTCCAAGAGCAAGAGCGACGGTGATGGCAATGCCGATGGCAGCGAATATGTGATCAAAGTCGATTTCTCTTATTTGGCTGAATTCGCCTCCGTCGACTATTTCGTTGATGAAAAGTGCCTTATCTGGACGCCATACATTTAATTGATATAATTTTTATTTTTTTATAAGAAAAAATAAATTGTGTAAGATAATTCTAATACTCGCTTGTCACTATATACAAAAATTATTGGTTTTGATTTTGATTTCGATTGACTTATATTTATATTTACATTTTTAAAAAAAAAATAATTTCTTTTTTTGATTTAATTTTGAATGCATATCCATATCCAATAAAAAAGTAACCTATAAAGAATTGCACTTAATGATTTTGTTATGACAAGGTTTAAATTTATATTAGTTAAGTGAAGGAGATGGTCAGTTCAGATTGAAAGTGACGTTAGATTTTATTTAAATATTATAAAAATATTAAAAAGAAGATTAAAAATAAATATTTATGAAGTTTGACGGGAAGGGGGGGGGGATGAAGTAGTCTGAGGAAATGTATCGGGAAAAAAAAGTGGGCTAATGAAAAAATACTTTCTCAAGAGAAATATTAAAGGAGATTTTTTTTTCTTTAGAAAATTAAATTCAAAGCGGAATTAAAAGAATAGATAACCGACTAAAAACGAAGCGAATGCGATAAAAATGACGCTTGGAACTGAAATTCCATTCATTTCTACGTGCGAGGCGACATTTCCTGCGGAGGATAGGTTATGGGCAGTGGTAATATTTGATTTTATAGTTGAAGGTGGACTATTTTTGACTGTAGAAGTTGAAAAGTCAGTTTGGGCAGAGATCAATTTAGCCGTTTCTTGGGAAGTAGATGATTTCTTTGCAGCAGCATTAGATTCGTTGTTATGGTTATTTTCCTAGTAAATACGATCAGGTATAAAATAATAGTGTTACTAATACAACTGGAATAATATGAAGGCAATAGTAATTTTATAATGCTAGAGACAATCAAAGAAGAAAAAGAAAAAGAAAATTACATTTGATAAAATGTTGGATGAGGTGTTAGACGCTGGTGCGGCTGTTTGTTTGGCTACTTCTGAGTCATGTGATTTCAAAGATGATTTAATTTCAGAGTCGATTGAGCGATTTTGGCTAGAGATATAGCTCTATGAAAAAGTAAAATATCATAAAGAATATTATTATTTTAAAACTGCAGCTAGAAGCATGAAAAATAATGACAAAAAAAATAAAAATAATGACACAATATATAATAAACTATTTGAAGTAAATTTAATAAAAATAACATTAGTATCGGCAGTATTTTGAGGGATTTTAGGGATTGAATCTTTGGAAGACTGATTTTCGATATCACGAGAAACGTTATTATCATTATTAGCAGCAAATGGGTTTACTGGGATACTATCTGCTTCAGCAAGTGGGCTAATAGGGCCTTTTGAGAATACATTTTTATTTGAAGGAGTTTCGAATACAGTTACATCCCGGTTAAAGTTAGTTGAGGCCGGAGTTTGTTCTGCATTGTTGTCATTGCTAGCTAATGATAGATGGCTATCAGGAAAAACGTATTTGACTTTGAGTTTTTTTTCAAAGATAAGAGATTTATCTAAAGACTCAACTTGCAACCACTAAATGAAATTTAAATTAAAAAGAAATAT
>LSSN01005884.1:0-34281 GCA_001970855.1 Smittium culicis | reverse complement strand
CCTGGAGAGAGGGGCCTCTCACAGGTTTCTATGCTAGGTGTGCGCTCTAGCCTTTGGGTGTCCTGATAGCAGCGCGAACTGCGTGTTGATTTTGAATACCAATTATGGTACCAATTCCTATTGTTCAAATACTTCTTTCTTTATTCAATCCTAAACAGGATTCATAATTCGTTACCTGTTGCACAACAGGCATTACATCTTGTTAATAGGCCCGAAGGCCTTTTCTTTATTCTTATATTGACCTGGAAATCAATTTTCTTTTTGAGTATAAATACTCGGTTGATGGCGGTTATGTTTGAAGATCGCAGTAGTGAACAGTCGAGATTGGTGATTGAATCGGTGCTCTGAGAATCTAGAGGTTGGACATACCTTTCGACACTCGATAGCCAGTGTTGACTGACTAACCCCTACTCTTCCATAAGACTTACACCATAGGGTATGTAAGAATGGAATTCTTTAAGGTCTATCCCGAAAGACCGTTGCCTAAGTAGCTCCGAAGAGCAAACCGTGTCACAGCAAGTCTGCTAAACACCCTGCTCTCCACAAACAGGGTGGACAAAAAAGGGTCGGACCTAGACAAGTCTGAGTCTGTTATTCCTGGAGAGAGGGGCCTCTCACAGGTTTCTATACTAAGTGTGAGCTGTTTAGCAGCATTAACTTCATGCTGCTTCTGTGTACCTATAATATTTTGTATTATAAAATTCTGAATAATTTAAGAGTTTCAAATGAATATTTTTGGTGGGTGATAAGTTTTTATTTATAAATGTTAATGTATCAAAATAAAAAAAACAAAGTCGAGTAACCAAAAAACAAAAGAGAAATTAACGGAAGCGACGGAGAGAGAGGGTGTTGTTGCGTTTCCATGTGGCACGGCGACCAGAACCAGCAGATTTGTTATATTTGTGGCCTTTACCGATACCGCGGGATTTCTTACCGGTGGAGGTAAGGGCACGGGCTTCACGGCGTTTGTGAACAGCGTTACAGATCCAGTTGATTCTTGGGTCACGGCGGACGGCCTTGTGGTTAGGATCGACAAGGATGACTTCATAGTATTTGTATGTGGAGTCTTCGTTGATCCAGTATGAGTTGAGAACTCTCAAGTTCTTGCATCTGCGACCAACACGCTCTTCAGCGGTGGCACGGAGTGATCTTTGGTATTTAAGTTCGTTGATACCTTGGTTGGTTGGTTTACCGAAAACAGCACCCTTCTTGGCTGGTCTCTTACGTCCACCACGGCGAACGCGGATTCTGTAGATGACAAATCCTTGTTTAGCTTTGTATCCCAAGCGACGAGCTTTGTCTGGTCTTGATGGTCTAGGAGCACGATGAACAACTTTCATCTGTCTAATAGGGTAAAAAATATGTTAATAAAATTCGCTAAAGCATAAGAAATAATAATTACTCATGTTTATCTTGTTAAACCCATATAAATGTGTAATAAAAGTTAAATTACCTATATTCCCAGCATCTGACGCGCAACAAAAAGCGCATAACATCAGATTGTTTCTTCTTTTGTAGCTCTTCGAGGTATTTGTAGGCACCCATTTTATCAATTTATATCTATTTTGATTAATAATAGTAGATTCGATAAGTTCAATGATATTTGATAGCTAAATTTTAATGGATTCGTATTCTTCGACGTTAAATCAAAATTTATGATTAATCTTATCAAGTTCTCGAATTAAATATAGCTCAGAAAATTGATTATATACACAGTCTATGTGTTGAGTGAGTAATTTAAGTGATATATAAATATGCTTACCAACTTGGGACGTTAATGGAAAGGGGGAATCAATATTTTTCAAATACAGTTTTTACTCTTTGTTTTCATTTCAAGAATTTTTTTTCTTTTTTTGTATGAATCTGCAAAAAAAAAAAATATACAGAATTTTTTTATTCAATTTTTATTTTATTTTTTTCCTATATTTTAATCTGATTGACTATTTATTTCTCTTCTCTCTTATTATTTGCTGGTGAATATGATTCATTATTATTCATTTGCTTATCAAATGTTGAAGCTTCCAATAACTGCGATTTATTTTTCGCTATAATATTATTGGATTCGTTTTTTAATCAATTGGGAGTTTGTATTCGAATTTTTTATTTGTATTCATTATTTTTAGTTATTTGGCAAGTGACATCGACGAATAACTCATAGATCTATCGTTTATTTATTTTTCTATTGGCTAGTACGAATCTTAAGATTAGTACATGGCTATTGAGCAAATTATTTCGATAGTTTATTTCCTGATTTGAAACTTAAGATTTGCGAAATACTAATAAATGAGACACTAAGCTTAAATATTTATTATTACAAGTAATCTTCAACCAGTATAGAAAAGTTTGGCTGTTAAAAATAAATAAAAAAACACTAAATTGATTATAGATAATGATTTATAGCATCATTGTAAACCCTCTACATGTTCTGTGAATGCATAGCAGCTTGATAAAATATGCACTTACTTTTTCGTTCTATTGTATTCAGAGCAAGCTTTTAAATATGATTATACATACTCATACACTCTTCAGAGTATCCCATTAACCTCACCCTCCTATTCATACTTCTAAAGAAATAAAAATTGTACAATAATATTCATGCAGCTTAGCCACCCAATGTATATCATTTGAAATAAATTTAAATTAGCAATACTATTTTAATTTCTACTCTAATTTTCAACCTATAAACCATATTTTCCCCCTTAATAGCACACACCTTTGGAAGTATATACACATATTTTAGATTATCTATATACCAATAAACAAATAATTTTATCGCCATTGTTTTGAATATAGCAATTAATTAGTTTTATTTAAACAGTTATGTTCTAATGATAGTATTGTTGTTTAACCGTTTCTTTTAGCTTCATTTATCAAAACTTACGCGTGTATTGATGGCTTAATATTCAAGTATTAAGCTACTTACCCAATTAAAATTTAAATTTTTACTTAGTAGACTGAATAGAATCAATGGTTTTTTATTAAGTATTTAACTTTTTATTAAAATCTAATTTTATGTTATTTAAATGTTAATAAACTGTATCTGTATAAAGATTAAATAGCAGCTGCTTTATTTGAATTGAAATCGAAATCGAAATCGAAATCGAAATCGAATAAAATTTTCCTGGTTTTATTTATGGTCTATGCGTTAAAAAAAAACTCTCGTATATTATATTAATCAATAAGAGTGTAAATGTATAAATAAGTTTTAATAAAGAGTTATAGTTTGACTATTAGTGTGTATATTTTAATTAAAAAAAAAAGTCAAAAGTTCATTTGCTTTTTGGATTTAGGTTTAGTAGGCAACGGTTTGTTGTAAAACGAAGTCTTGCTAGCGTTCTTTGTATCTGTGCTAGAACTACTATCGCGCTTGTTATTGGTAACAATATGATTATCAGTAGCTGAACTTATCCCAAGAACGCCCAATTCTTGAGAAAACGAATCCACCGTTGAAACTGATTCGTTGTCAAACATCTCGTCTCCGATACTACTTGACTTCAAAAAATTCAAAAATGTGAGCTTTGCATTATTACTTTTTTTTGAGCAGTAATATCTACTGAAATTGGCATAATCCGGATCATTAACTACTTTTGTAATTTCATATAAGTTGTACTCGGGCGATATACTTAGATTTGACCCTCTTGAACCATACTTGTTTATCTCGTAATTTGCCCCTTGTGATGCAACATGCAAATCAATTCTCGCATTATTGATTTTTTTGCCGAATTCTGGGCTTTGCTTTATAGTTTCTGCGTGCTGATACTGTTTATTTTGAATCAAGTAACTAAAATTATCTTGTGGGCTTGGAATATTCTTGTGATTTTTTGCTGTTGTACTTTGCAGACTCTTTTTATTGCCAATATTTACAGGATCGTTCAAGACCGACGATGCAGATACTGGTGGCGCTGCTTTTACTTGTTTAGATTCAATAAATTGACTACTATGTAATTTTGAGCCATATAAATTTTCACCTTCACTATCTCCTACTTGATTGATATTTACGTCAGAATTATTGATGTAGTAGTATACTTCGTTTTTTGGCAAGTTTTCTGTTTCTATTTGACTCAAATCAAAACATGAATTTTTCAGAAGCTTTGGGATGCTGTGAATAGCTTCATGGTCATTCTCGATATCCGAAATGTCATCTATGTGTATTTCGCAATTGCTGGTATTGTTCTTGGTGAGCTCGGTAAAATTTCTCCCACTGCTTTTCAAATTGAGATTCGGGGTATCTTCGCTAACATAATTGAAAGAATCTGAATCTGATGATGCTTCGTCAGCCTGGATTTTTGCGACATTAGAGTAAGCATAACCCGGTTTGCAATATACATTGTCTGGGCAAACACTGGTAAATTTATTAGACTCCTTATCGAAATTAAAGTACTGATCAATATTACGTCTACTATCACTACTTAAATCATTCCTAGATATTTGCTGAAACAAATTATTTTGGTCAGTAATTTTTCTATTACTGTAATCGACAACTTTTGTTAGCTCTTTTTCGTATACTTGACTTTTGGTTCTGGTTGAGTCGGATATGTGGATGCTTGGATTAAAATTAGAAGAAGTTTTCTTGTCGAAATTGTAATTATTTTTGTTTGATTTACTATATTGACTACTATCAATTTTTTTAGCTCCAGGTGCTGGATAAATGTTGTCGATATTAGTACAACCGCCACTGATATGTATGTTGCTATTACTGCTAGGTTTAACATATTCACGATTAATTTCTGAGCAATTGTTAATATATTCCTGACTCCTAGAATTGACCAGTTTACTGTCTGAAGATGCTAGCGACTGAGGGGGCATCAACGGTGATGTATAAGAGTTTCCAGAAGATGTAGACCCATACGCAAATATAGTTGAATCAGAAATGAACCCTACATGTTTATCTGAAAACTTGCTCTCTGAGAGATTTAATGTATATCCGAATTCGGGCGAACAGGAACTTTGCCTAGTGGTCAGGCTATGGTTTTTAGAAATTGAAAAGCTATCGCAGTGATTTTGGGGCAGATCTGAACTTTTCACCTTCTTAATGGTGGTGCTACTGCTATTTAGAGAGTCGAAATAGTTACCGTTGATAGAAGAATTAATATTGTAAGCATCTTCAATCTCTGTATTACCGCTGGTTGCGCCTATCGAGTTTGAGTTATAAAAATTGGCATGTTTTGAAGAATCCAGTTGAGTGCTGGCACTAAACCCGGGACTATATAAATTATCCATAAACTCGCTATTTAAACTATACCCCATTTTTTTGTAGTAGAGTGGAGATGATTCTAGGTCTATGTTGAGCTTATTGATGTTTTTTCTACCGCTTTTCTTCTTTATTGATGGCAACTTCTTCCCGTACCCGCTATACTTATTACTTGCCTTATTTAAATCAATAATGCTTAATTGATTAATATCAAGTGATTCGATACTAGTAGACTTTGAGTAAAAGCTTTTGCCACCGCTTCCACTGCTACTACCAACCATACTATGCATGCTTTTATTGTTATTAGTGCTATCAACATCACTTCCACTCAAACTGCCAAAAAACAAATTCATCAGCTTTTCTGGTGTCAAACACGAATTGATTGTCAAGTAACTCTGAAAACTAATCTCATAATTCTCAAATAACAAGTTATTGCTGTACAAAATGCATGAAATTAGAAGTCGCCCGATGCTGCTCAATTCTTGCTTCGACGCAACTATCTCCTCAATAATAGGTTGGCGCGGACACATAGAAACAAATCGACTCAAAATCTCCTCCATTGATGCCTATACCTTGTATTTAGAGTTTTTGTGTTTTTTTTTTTGTTTATTCCCTTAAGGCGTTTTTCTTTTCTCTTTGCACAAAAGTCAAATAATAGATACAGTTAAAATTCGAAGTATAAAGTATGAAGAAATAACCAGTTGAAACTTTATATAATCTTTTTTTTTTTGTAGAATAGATATAAGATTTTTCTGAACTTATACGAGGAAGGATAAAGGTCGGATTAAAAATAAATATTCGTATTTTCTTTGATTTATAAGCTAAAAGCTATATCCTTAGTTTATATTCTTGATTATGTACAAAACGTCCCAACTCGATCGTATGCCTTTTTGGGTAAAAAATTTTGAATTCGTACAAATAGATATAATTACTGCTCAGTATAATAAAGACGGAGTTAAGATCTATGCTGTATCTAGATAAACTTTTAATAATGGAAAAGATAATTTATTTTGAGAAATATTATAAAGGAATATGGAAAGATAGTAAAAAAGTATCATAAATACGTATAGAACACATTTAATAGTAAAACACTTACAAAAATTCTATTGTTATTATGGAAAGTTTTGTATACGTAAGATGATAGGATATGGTGAAAAGTAATGAAGAATTGTCAGCCCTATTTAAAGTAGATGTAGAGTAAATGGTATTATACTCTTTTTGAGACCTTCGATAGATATATGTATGAATATCGAGAAATAGTATAATGGAAAAGTCTAAAAATAAGATGGAATAAGTAGTAATTTTCAAAGAAAAATCATAGGGTATTGTTATGAAATATTTAGAGTATTGTCTAGTATAATGTACTCTCGAAATGGATTTAGTATGATACCGAAGAAAATGGAAATTGGAAAAGATTTCTTAGCTAAAAATAAAAAAAGGGAATTTTATAATTCTAGGGAAAAAGATTATCACATAAATAATAGCCTAATACTTACTAAAAAAAATGATAATTATACACGCACATTGATAGCCTAGTAAATCATGTTATTTATATATCGTGTTGAAATCCTTTAAAATATATCTCGAATTTTCGGATATACACACGCATCTTTTTTTATTTTTTATTAGAGTATGATGTGAACAAATAGTGTGGAAATTAAATTATCTTTTAAAAAAAGGGGCTGAGATGTGTAATCATAATTTAAAGAGTCGTGAATATAGCTCAGCTCAGGTGGTTTTAACTTATTTATTCTTTCAGCCTTTGTAACAATTACGCTTTTATTTATTCGTATTATGTCATTGCTGTCTTTTACTATAAAAACTAAACTACAAAATTTCTATGCTTCCCGCTACGGATTTTAATATACTCTTTACAGGATCCATATATCCATATTTATCGCTACAGACTTGTACTATTTGCCAATTGTAAAGTCCTTAATTTCTAGATACCATTTTCTTTACTAAACGAATTTGATATACAGCATTGATTACACGTTTGGATTTTATTTGTACATATTTGCAGTGCAAAAGTAAAATTTGTAACACAAAAAACGTCTATGGACTGCTACCTTTTTTTTTCTGAAGTAAATTATCGCTATTCCCGAATACTCTGTTGCAGTTTGATTTGTAATACCAACATTTATTTTCCTATTAAATTAGCAAATGCTGCATAAAAAAGATAATATAATAATGGATAAGTACTCTATAAAACGCAGCATTTCTATACAAATAAACAAGAATGACCCACCCACTCCACTAATTCTCAAAAAAAAAACATAAATAAACACGCAAGCTAAAATTCATTGAACGTGTAATAATATCACACACTCCTACGCGTACATTTTTTATTGATCAAGTTCGCCTACCTTTACCCCAATATTATTCAAAAACTGTAAACATCTTTAAAACTTCGAGTCTAGGCCAATCTCCCACCACTACCAACGCATCCCTCTGTTTACATTATTATTTCTGTTTACACCTTAAATTTTTCTGTTTATTGTTTAGGGGTTGGTATTTTTACATTTCCTGTTTAATCATACTAAATTTTTTGCTGATTATTGGTTAATGGTGTTTACACGTCTTTGGAATTTTTAGTTTCGCGAATTATTTTATCTAAAATCAAAGCTAATTTATTTCTTTTAGATATTGGTTATAAATTTAATCAGACTTTATTATTAAATATTTATAATACACATATATATTTAACCTAAATCAAAACAACTAGCTAAAAAATAATACAGCACGCTAAACATAAGCTACTCAACAAACTGAATTTATACGTATCCTTAAAATCGATAGTAACAGCATATCTTTTTATTGAAAACCCCAACATAATTCATATCGATATTTTATTTTGTCTTCGAAACATTAGTAAATAAATAAATAAAATCTAGTGGAATTAATAATAGCGGCAGCATATAAAATTACAAAGTTTATACGCGTTGCGAATTTTTTTAAAAGTTTAAAAGCGCGTTTATACTTAAATTTTTGAAGTCTAAATATACCCAACAAATGTTTATCAGGAAACAACTAGAAACAAAAATAATTGGCAACTCTAAATAAATATCATTTAAAAAATCAACCTCAAATTTATAACATTAAAGATGATTTTATAAAATATTATTTCATTAGACCTAAAATAATACAAAGTCTTTATGTTTTTTTTGTTTAGCAATACAAGATCTTTATATCTCATTGATTATTTTGCTTATTGATATTGAGTCTAGCCCCTAGTTAGTTCCTATTACTTCAAATCCATAATCAAGAATAGTCGTTTAGCTACTATTTAGCATTGATTTCGTTCCCAAAAACCGCCAAGTTATTGCTAGGAAATATAATTGCTCTACAAAAATATATGCGTATGTTTTTACAGAAATAAAATAATCTCAAAAATCTAATGTTCGTTTTTATTTAATCCTCGCTAAATATATACGCCTAAAACACTTGAAAATTGGTTTTGTATAATAAATACCATTTTTTAAAGCACAAGCAAAAAGTTTTTGAAAAGCATCAGTTAGCTTTTTTTATGAAATATCAAAAATCCGATTGAATATTTTTTTATATACAGAAAAGCTAAATTATTATTTTTTGCTCCTTTACTATATAACCCTGTTGATGTTACGGTATATAGAAATTATTTGATCGGCTTATCTTTATTACTAATATAGATGTATGCGTATTCATATATATATTTTGGTAAATAAAAAAAAACTATATATAAATATACAATTGTAATATGAAAATATCACTTATTTTAAGTATATTTTCGAATCCATTTTGTATTATGATTTAATATTATATATTGAAATATCTTTTATTGCGATTTTAAAATTCCAAAATATCATTAATGTTAATTTTACTAGCAAAAAAGAAGGGGAAAAAAAAGCGATCCTAGCTGCAAATATGTGACATTAAAACCACTGCAAAAGTAAAACTGCATCTGTAAAGTTGCTCGAATAATTTACACTTCGTATTTAATAGTTATCAATTATCCTTTATACCAAAAAAATATTATTAAATTTATATTTTGCGATAATAACCCTCAGCTCTTATTATAGCATTTATATATAATACATAATTTAAAAATATTTATGCATACCACTCAATTTTCTATTTTACTCATCTTCATAAAGTTGGAGTTGACATTTAATTACATTTGAAAATAGCCTAATAAATACCCTCTTTTAAAATAAAAAAAAAAAAAAAAGACCAAATCTCATATAAATAAAGCGTTGCAGTAATTCATTTCAAATTAAGATTACCGCTTTACAAAAAAAACTTTCAAAAACATTTAAAGGTATTAAATGTTTATTTAATTTATAATTTAAACTGCGAACCAGTCTATTGATAATAAAAAAGCTGATTTCCAATTCTGAAACTTGAAAAATAATGATGATTCATGGACTCAAAAACTTTAAATAATTTTTTAACCAATACTAGCTTTTGTTACAATGCAAAATTGATTATTACTAGACTATTTACAGTATTTTTTTAAAACTTGATTATCTATTTCAATTTAATCTCCAGTAGTGCAATAAATTAACTATTCATTTTTATTAAATTTGATAATATTTTCCTCACATTTCCTGTTAAAATTTTTATTGAACATTGAAAAGCGTATTTTTAAATGCACTATGAGTTTTTTTAACAATAAAATATTGTACTATCCATATTTTTTTTAAATAAAATCTCAGTTTAAGTATTAAAAAGAACAAATTTTCTTAAAAAACGTCTATAATTTTTGTAATTTTCAAAATAAATCAAAGTTTTTATGTTTTATTTTATAAACAAGAGTATTATAAGAATTTTTTCTAATAATACCAGCTAATATACGCTTTATGTACCTAATTCTATATCAAAAATCAAATTTATACTTCATTTTATAAGTTTTAACAGGTACTATTGGTAAAAAACATGTATTTAATGAAATGAACACAATTGGGTTCATGTTGCCTCATTAATTTGGTGTAAATCAAAATTATATTCCTGCTACATAAATCTAGGGATTAGCTGACTTTTGATTCGAAATTTAAGATTTTTGGCATTATTTATTTCTTGTTTTCTATACTTTGAGTTATTTTCTCTTGTTATTCTTACTGTAAAATCGAAAATTTTATCACACACATCCCTAGATTTATAATAATGTATAGAAAGTAATATAATAAACGAATTATTTTAGATATTATCGAAAAATCTTACGCATGAATAATTATTTTTGATTAACTACCTTCTTTTATAATATGTATTGACATAAAAAGCATTACATAATTTTAAACTAGTTAGTAAATTTTTTAAAAATTATCAGTACTGTATAAATACTATTTTTGGATAGTTTTATGATATCTTGTAAATATTTTAATTCAATAAATCTCCACAAATCTTAAATTGAAAAATTATAAAATTTTATTGAAGTTACTCAAATCTTAAAAAAATCATAATATTTTCATTAATAACTGTTTTTTATAGCAATAGTATTTTTCAAAAATTATCCCATCGCTTTCAATTTTTAGCTGGTTTTATCAGAAAATATTTTATTCGAGATTTTTTTTTGAATTAATTATCTTTAGAAACTTTTAAACTCGTACTGATAAAGAATTTTTTAAATTAAATTTCACAAAAAGCGAATTAAATTTTAATTAAAAAAAATTTTTAATGATATATTATAATCGAAAAAAAGTACATATTTTAAAATCTGAATCAGAAATGATGTATTATATAATTAAATATTATTTTTTTGAGATTTTTATAGTGAAAATATCTTAGGGTATCTAAAAAATCTTTTTTAATGAGATTTTTATTTCTAGATACTAAAATTTTTATATGAATAGTTTAATTCAATATAATTTTTTTTTAACCCCTAATTAATTTGTAAGTATATTTTACCCATAGCGAAAATATTTAATAATATACACTAATCATATAAAAACTCTGAATTAAATTTCACCAGATATCATTCATTCAAAATTGAATAAGTTTTGTATTTTAGTTTATCATTGGACTATAATCGAAAGATTCTTAAACCAAAAATCCATACCCTTCTGATTATTGGTTTTTTATTAATTATATATAATGAATCTTCAACAATAAAAATATATGTGGCATAATAAAACTCAATTCTATGTCGATTTAAGGCAATTAAGTCATTTTTACTCGTGTTAATGTACTTTTTGAATAAAATAGCAATATTATCGATATTTATTAATGTTAAAATTAAAAATTTAAGCTATAATGTGATGTGATAATTAGTTAATTTAAATTATAACTTTCAATTATTTCTGTTTTATAGATAAAGTCTGGATAATTTTATTTTTAAATTGAATATAATATTTTTAATAGGAGTTTAAATTTCTTATAATCTGATTTTTATAAAATTAATTACTCAAATTGAAGACTCATTTTTTTTTTACATAAAATCGACTAAAATTTCTAATTACGCTGAAAAATAAATCGGCATAGTTTATTTGAGGATAGATATAATTCAGGAAATTTTAAGAATAAAAAAATTCATTAAAATATGAAATAATATTACTAAATTTAGGTAAAAATATCCATAAGACCTTATAATTATCGTTTCAATATATTTTCATTTCAAATCAATTTGATGTTTAAAATTTCATGAATTTATCGTAAAAATTTTAAAATATCTTGAATAAATTAATCTAAAGGTTATATCATCTAGTTTCAAAAGATTGAGCGACTGTTTTCTAGGATGGTTATATATAACTAATATTTATTTAATTTTATTATAATAATTCCAATCGTATTATATCGATAATTAAAATTGGTTAACCATTATTCAACTCGAAATATTCATATTAATAAAAAAATATGATGAAAATTATATTTTTAGAGCTATGAGTAATATAATCATATTGATATAGACATATATGAATAAATATAAATAATTTTTATTCATATTGATTCGTTATGATCATTATTGCTTTAGAAAGATTAGATATTTGATAAAATTATTAAAAAATTTTTTTCTTGGTTATTTATTATAATTTATCGCAAAATATGATTCCTTTTTATGATAATTTTTAAAAAAAATCCATAAAAAATTCAAACTCGTAGATTTTATAGTACATTAATACAATAAACCATTTTTTTTTTATAAAATTCTCTCATGATTAGCAAAAAAATATTTAATAATGTATAAAACTTTCAAAATCATGCAATAAAACAAAAAAATTAAAAAAAAAAAATTAGAAATTATAAAATCATTATTTTATTAAGTAGAAATTAAATCTATGATATTTTTGAATAAAATATTTATCTAAGTGCCAAAAAAATTAAAAGTTATACTAAAAAACAAAAAATATATATATATTCTTATTTTTTGGATTAAAGGTCATACAGATATTCAAATAACAAATCATGTTAAATTTTGGGGTTAATATAAATTTTATGTTTAATAGAATATAATTATAAAATTAATAAATCAAAAAAATATAGGTTATAATTGAATAAATTATATTCTTAGATTATTTTCAAAAGAACTGATATAATTCCAAAATCTTTAAAGTTATATGTCTATTTTATTATCTGGTTATATGTATAGCACTGATATCTGGAATTCTCAATTAATTATAATCAAGATATATTAATTCTAGAAATTCAGAATCCAGTATTATTTTCTTCATTTAATAATAATCAATTAAATTATTTTTAATTACAGTTTATAATATTTGTGTTTTTCTTTGTTTCATTGAAATTTATACCATTTTCCGACTAATTATATATAAAAAGATAGTTTTTAATGTTGATTCATCTGTTTCAGCAGGATATGAATTCAAGTTAAACTATTGAGATTATGATTTTCATTATAGATAGGTTTAGAAATATTTTATTATAGTTATTTTACACTGGGTATTTATTAAAATATAACTAAATACCTTAATCTAGATATGATAAACAGAGTTAATTTTCAATTTATTTTTTCATACTATTAAAATTGATTATATTCATACATTATATTTAGATTATACTTGGATATAAATCCAAAATAGGATTTATATTATTATTTATAGTGGCTTAGCGAAAGGAACGACTATAGTTGTAAAATTAATATATAATTGAAATTCTATGAAACAATAATTTTTATCAGTTCACTTTATTCGTTTCTTTTTGTTGGTTGTGTATTTATTGAATATTTTAATGCGATAATGCTGTATTATTTTGAATAAATATTTCTTTACTTATAGTTTTCCCGCTCATTTAAATTCCAAAGCTTTTGAATGAAAGTTTATTTTTTTTTATTAAATTTAACAAAAAAGTCGAGCTAAGACTACGAGTTAAAAAAAAAGATAGCGTGGGGTTTTGAGCTAACTTTATTTTTAAACTAGAAAAATTTAATTTAAAATTATATTGGATACTCAAGCTGTTAACATCTTATAAATATGATATATTTGAGTACTACTCGTTTCAAATATGATTTTTTTTTTTAATTTTAAGAGTAAATCAGCCTAATTTCATTTAAATCTATATTAACCGATTCTAATATAAATATATCATTTAGTATAATGTATTTAATTGACTAAGGCATAAAATAAATTTTAATAGCTTTAATTATTTTTCTTTGGTTAAATAATGATAAAAATAGATCGCTGACTAATAAGAAATTTTATATAATTTAGATATTGTTTTAATTTCATTACTTAAGTATTTCAAATAATCGCGTACTATTTAATATAGTAGCCTTACTCTCACTGTAAGATATGTTATATTTTGGTATTGCCATTATTATTTTTTAAAAAAGCAATGAATAGGTTTCTCATAAAAGAACAAGAATCTTGAATTAATTTTTTATGAGCCAAAAAATTTATACATAAGGGAGTATTTTGATGAGCGGAAGTTTTTATACCAAGATTTTACTGATTATCAGCTTTGGGTTTATTTTTAAATCAAATTAGAAATAAAATTTGAATATAATATCTAAATGGCTCTATTTTTTTATCTACATGGAACAAAAAATGATATTTCAGTGAAAAATAGATTAGCTTTTCGAAATAAATACGAATGGATATTATGCAAGTTTCATACAGTTTTAATTAAAATTAGTTATGTATTTTACGACACACATATGAGTAGATATTTTTTATACACAGATTTTCAATCGAAATTCGGCGATTATTTTCAAATTACTCAAATTGTTTAATTTTATGAACATGGCTTGAATTTTATAGCAAGTTAGGTACATATTTTTATATTGTGGGGTTTTATAATCTTATTTTGTATAGTTGCTATCTTACAGCAAAATAGAGGCACAGTAAATAAAGGACAGGAAAAGTAAAGCACTTTGATAAATATTAATATTATTGGATCATGTAATATATTTATTTTGATACTATTGGTCATTAACAAGTGTATCTATAATTTTTCAAAGCATGTATTTGTTAAAATGAATTGTGTTTTTTAATTATTGGGTATAGTAGCATGTGAAGCGGTATCCATTATTACTTGGTGTGCAGTACTATTCTACAGTATATAAGCTTCCTTCATTAAAAACTCGTGTTATTTAATATTTAATTTCTGTCCATCAAGTAAAGCTAGAACAGAATGGAGAGCTCAAGAATTTTTATTTCTAGTATAAAGGTATGGTCATTTAAGCACATCTCAAAGTTAATGGAATAGGGGGATAAACAGGGAAACAAGGGTTCATGAATATAACTTTTGATTGCAGTTCGTGGTAGCTGTATATATACCTGTATTTATTTTTAAATGTGGTTTGTGGAATAGTAAAAGTAAACCATATTTAACACCAAACATATTATTTCTAAAATCTTCAATTAAATAAAGAAAAAGAATCAAGATAAATAATGTATTTTCTCAGGTTAAAGCTATCTTCAAACTTTTCAGTATTATATGAGTCAATCTTAAGAGCAATAAAACGCAAATTTTTGTTGATATTATCCTTGTTTTCAGAAATAGTAGGAGTTAATAAATTTTTATCAATGTTTTAGAAATTTGTAGTGTGGAACGAAATATTAATTATTTTATAAAATTGAAACTAGCACTTTTTTTCTAGTAAATATTGTCTTTCCCTCTTTCTTTCTTTCGCCGTATTTTATTTTATTTTTGTTTGGAATATAGTTATATCCTCTCTCCGCATTTATAATATCGACCGTTCTGCCTCTCAAAAAAAGTTAATAGACCCTAAAAGATATATAACAATGATGAATACGATCCTACAAATTTTCGGTAACAACAAATAGTTATTTAAATTCAAGTTATTTACAAAATTTTTTCGCTTAATGGATAATTGCTATTTGCTAAATATATATTTTTCGTGGTTGCAAAAAAAAAAAAAACAGGAACGAGTTTAGGGTTTATTCTTACGGCTATATGTTGGGGCTGTACAAACCCATTAATCAAGCTCGGGACCGAAGGTTTAGACAAAATCAAAGAGCCAAACTGGTTCAAACAAATCGTCTCTGAATCTCTATTCCTAGCTACAAAATGGCGGGTAACATATACCACTTTTTTTTTAACGCGCGTTTATATTTTCTACACAATATATACAATCGTTTTATACTGATTAAGATTGGGCGTATTTTATTTTATTTTATTTTTTGGTAGTATGTAGTTCCTCTTTTTCTAAATCTTGCTGGTTCTGGGGTTTATTACTACACGCTGAGCGATGCAGACATTACACTTGCTGTACCCTTGGTCAATTCGCTTGCATTGGTATTCACTCAACTCACCGAATATTTTTTATCGTTGGCAGAACTGACCAAAAACGACCTTATAGGAATGACCTGTATTATTTTGGGTGTTTCCTTATGTATACAATAAAATCATTTCAATCTGGCCTCTTTTTTATCTTTTCAGCGATGTTTCCATCCTTATACTCAGTAAAATAAGTCCTTAGTTTTTTTCTTGTAGAGATTTTTAGGCAATGTTCAATGTTTACATGAATAAAAAAAATGTATATAAAATTTTTTTAAGCAATGTTTATTAAATAAAATAATTGAAAAAGCTAGTGTGAGTTAAAAGGTAAAGATGTTGAAAGAAAATGGTGGGAAGGGGAGGGGGTGGAGCGGAAAGAGATGGGTGAGATAGTTTAGCTTTTGACCGGGGAAATGAATTCGTAGTTGAAAAACAAAATCTTCATGGTGAATGCAAGTGATAAATGGACGATAACAGAAACGAGCAAAATGGCTTTATTCATGGCAGTTCCAGAGCGTTCAGTTATAACCAAGATGTTATTGAACAAGAACAGGCCTGATGACAAAAATCCAAAAATAACAGCGACCCATCGCACTATCCAGAAGGTAAACATGCACAAAATAGAAACAGGGATCCATGAGATCATCGAGTAGCCGTAGATCGATAGAACTTCAATAAATGTGCAAGTTGAGCCAAAGTATTTAAGCCCGAAGCTGGTTGCCAACGACATTAGCCCGACATAAAAATAAACAACAAAAAAAGCACTTGAAAGAACGTTAAAGTCGTAAACTGCGCCTTTTGCGTGTCCCAATGCCAGCGATATATTATACGACAACAAACTGGTTGCGAAAATGCTGTATATCAGCGTTGTTGGCACCCAAAATGGTCCCCATAAGTCTGGCCCGTTTGCATTCACATCAATGTCCAATACAAACTCTTTCTTGAATGAAAGCGCAAGGTATATCCTTTTCAACAGCAAATCTGTATCAATGTTAAAGTATTTGGACCAGTATTGCATCGCCCAAATTCCTTGCGTTCCTGATGCTGGCGCATCAGAAAATGCAGGTCCTGTAGGGGCCTGGCTAGTACCCTCTATTATAAAATAAAATTTAAGAGCATGCATTATGAGAAATGGCCAGCATCTAGCACAATTAACACGTTCTTTCAATTAAAAGCTTATGTAAAATCTTACGTTGGAATCCTTGAAGCACGTTCGTGTTTAGGGCTGAATTTCCAGCGAAATCTAAGAGCGGTAGTATTGGATTTTTAGTTTTCAATTATTAAAATCAAAAAATTTATATAATAACAGCATTAAATAAACTGGTTATTGTTTTGGCAGTATGTGCGTTAAGGCAAGAATTATGTAAATTCAGAAAAAGATGCAATAGATAAAAAAAATTAAACGCGTACCTTGAAAATCGAGCTGCGTCTATTCGACGGGGATCCATAATAAAATTGAAAGTTTATATTGGATTAAGATATCTCTAGTTAGCTAAAAAATAGATTACGAGTGGATATTATCTTACCTCATCGACATCAACGACAATGTTATAATCTTTATTGTTATCCATAGCTGTAAACTATCGCTTCGTTGTCTACCTCCTCAAAACTTTGTTGTTTGTATGTGTGATTCTTGCGAAAAAAAAAAAAAAAAAGTCGAATTGATATCTTTTTACTATGGAGTATATAAATGAAAATAAGTTTCAAATACAGCGATTAAGTGAAATAAAATGAAAATCTCTTATAAAAATCTGCTCTAAAAAATCGTATAGTTTTATCCTAGATTATCGCCAGTCATAATTGGCTAAGAATTATTCATACCTCAATTATTATCATCCAATTGATGATAATTAAAGCCAATGGATATTTAATACATTTAAAGGATTAACCTATCACAACTGCCAAGTACGCCCATCAGCCAATTATATGATGGTTGATGATAAGATATTTAATTTCCAGCAAATAGTGTGCTTTATTCGAATTTATAGCTGCTCAATAATCGCAACTTATTTTTTAATTGAAATTAGTTTTATTTTATTTATACTAATATTTTTCTCGCTTTTTATACTACTGTGCTTTTCTTTGAACTTTGGATCAAATTATTTATATTTTCAGTATAAAGAAACACAAAGGGAAAAAAATAGTTCGATGTAGATCTAATATCTAATATTATAATAATTATACAGCCTTGGTAACTTCTAATATTATATACAATTTTTTTAGGGGATGAGCTAGATAGAAATGAAAAAGAAAAGTTTATTTATATTTTTATTGAAGGGTTAATATTTAAAATAATAGTTATTAATTATGGTTTCTATGTCTAAACGACTTGTATTCCTGCGCGCTGGGTCTTGGGTTAAAAATCTTTCTTTGGTCATATCCACCGTTTGGATTTTGATAAACTGTAAATCCTTCTGGATATTGACTTTGGTTGGAGTTTTGAGGTGAAAGAGACTCCTCATCATCAATCACAATTAGTCTATTATTGTCAAAACCTTGCTTTTTGGTGTATGAGCTACCAGTTGTGGGAGGCTGGATATTAAGGTTTTGAGTATAGTCACTTCGATTCATTCTAGTATTGCTCGCAGAACTTTTAGAGCCAGGCTTCCCATATTTAGCAATATATTCGTCATATTTAGGATTATAAATTTTCCCCAAGGTCGAAGCTTTTGAATTTTTTAGCAAAATATCAGCATTATCTACGCTAGAGCTCGTATTAGCTTCTCTATAGTTTTGCGAATATGCCGGGCGCTTTTTAATTTGCTCCGAGTCCATATACGGTTTTCTGGTCCTCGAAGAATGTGGAGAGCTGATATAAATGGGTGATTTACTTGTTCCAGAATGAATATTATCTCTAGATTTTTCAGACTGAAAAGAAGTATCGCTAGGAATGTTAATTTGTTCTTGACGAAGATTATGTTTGTGTGGATTTATCTCTCTGTTTATTTGGCGTCCGGAATTGTAATTAGAACTGTTAACGGAAGGTATTGATGAAAGTGATGATGTTTTTAGATTGGTACGAGCTGAATTTAGGTTGATATTAGACGAAGATACGGAGCTCCTACTATTTGGATTTTCAAAGGTTCTACTAGTGTAGCCAATAGTAGGATTCGTTTTTTTCTGAGAATCGTTAATATACGAAATATCGATAGATCTAGAGTTAGATGGGTTGCTAGAGCTATTTATTGATTTAACTTTAGTTGAGCCGTCAGGCGCTGTTTCGGTTATTTTTATATTTCCCTAAAATTAAAAAAAGATAAAAGTAAAACTTTAATGTTATGCGTTAAAGTAGAACAAGAGCGCCCATAAAATTAAAAATTCAAAGAAAAAAATAGGATTATAGTTAGTTAATAATATGCTAAATAAAAAACCATAGAATCGACTTCTTCAACTGTTTGATATCTTTGGCCGTTAATAATGTGTACGGATGATCTAACTGTGTTTCCGGCTGGTTGGTGGTTTAACAAATTTCCACTGCTACTAAAACTAAAGTTATCCTGGAACATCTGTGGTCCATTATTAAAGAACGGGTCGTTTAAAAAAGGTTGAGGAAAAAACGAGTTTTGAGCAAATGTATTATTTATATTTTGATGTATATTCATATGATCGTTAGGAATCCCAAATGAATTAGCTGATTGCGAACTGGAGAAAAAAGATTGGCTAACATTGGAGGAACTACCGAAAGGAGCAAACCCTTGTTGAAAATGTCTACTATTTGAGGAAAAATTTTGGCTACCAAAATCGTCAAAGGAGTTATTCATAGAGTCTAGTTAAAGCGCGAAAAAAAAAAGTTTAAAGCATATATCTTTAAGTATGGGGATAAAAAAAAAAAAGGTGGATATCTAGAAAAAGTATATTCACATACCAAACAATGCTTGAAAGGGATCAAATCCGTTAAAAAAATCTCTAAATATTTCCTCAGGCGAATGGAACTGTAGAAATTTAAATACCAAGTATAATTAATTATGGATTTTTTTAGAATAAAAAAAGTTGATCTGAAACTTACAAAGAAGTTACCACCCGTTCCTAGAAACATACATGCATAATATAGAGAAATCAGGAAGGAAAATGGCAGAAAAAAACAAAGTTTATTTATAATGAGTAATGTAATAAAAAGGCTCGAATAAAATACCTTGCTGGTGCGAATTCGAAGATTTTCCGGAGCTACCATCCTTATAAAACTCAGAAATGCCATGAGTATCATACCGCCTTCTTGTATCAGCTACATCAATAAGCATTGGTCAACATAAATACTTTGTTGAAAATAATAAATAATAAATAATAAATATAAAAAGAAAGGTAATTACGATCTTTAAGGACTTCATAGGCTTCGGCTATTTGCTTAAACATAACTTCAGCCTGTTCTTTGCTATTGACGTTTTTGTCGGGATGCCATTTTAGAGAAAGCTTTCTATACGCTTTTCGAATTTGATCATGATCGCATTGAGGATCGAGCTCGAGAATCTCGTAGTATTTTAAATCCTTAACCATACTATTAATAATATTGTTTTTTTTTAAAGATATGTACAGTGGAGCAGAAAGGAGATTGATTTTTATAAGAAATAGATTTTATCTAAGAGATAAAAATTTCGTTTTGCTTTATTTTCTCTTACAAAAACTGAGAGGAAAAGAAGTAAATAGTAAATAGTAAAAGTTAAGTTATTGGAAGGCAAAAAAAAGCGTCTGCCAATTATATACATTTATTGGGTATTAGCAGTACTTCAATATATTTCTTTACAAAAAAAGTCACATGAAGCAAGAATTATTCGCCCAAAGAATAGCCCAGCAGAGAAATATGCTAAATGTTGAATAATTATGTGAATTAGTTGCGAAAAACAGCAAAAATAGTTTCGTTTACATTTATAGCGGCAAAAACCACACAATTCAACCATTTTTCGTTATACATTCTATAGAAAAGTGAATTCAATCACTCTATACTAGAAAACACTGAATAAATATTTGCTATTAGTTGCAGGATTTGGAACACCTAAAACTATATATCTCCCATGAATGGACGAAATTAATGGCGCAGTTAGTATTAGTCTAACTTTTTTTTGCTTGTATGAGAATGGATAAAAGTAGTATCTATTTTATGAATTTTAAAAAGTGATACAGTTAAACGGATATTGTTGAAATAACTCAACTTGTGCTTTTCTCAAAAAGTTTCCAACATTGGTTATTATAAATAGTTTTGTAAAATGCAGCAAAAATCTAACAATATAATTTAAAGGCTATTTCGTTTTTTTACCAAATGAACTAGAAATGAGTTTCACCACTCATTAAAAAACACATAATAAATATAGTATAAATTAATCGCACAAAGTTTAAATTTTTGTACTGAACTTGTGATCATTTATGTAAAAAGAGTAATAACGCACTCTATTTTAAAAATTAATTTCTCCTCCGCTTCTAATCCTTTTCATTTTACTTAGCGTTACTTTTTTTTCTTAATTATTACAGGTATCGCTATAATTTCCACTAAAGTCGAGCATAAATATATGGATTGGATAATACTTGGTTTATTTTTATGATGTATAATTTGCAGATTTGCTAGTGGTAGATTATTCTGTATTTGTAAATGAAACTTCTCTTAAATGCGTAAAAAGGGCCTCAAAAATCTTCATCAAATTTACAAGTGCAGCTGACATGTATCAAATAAGTATGTCTATAATCACCAGCCTACCTTTATACCATAAAATTATACAAAAAGTTCAATTTGATTTAAATTCCCACAAAATTTGATTATATACTCTATCCATTTTAAAAGAGTTCAAAAATAATAAAAATGGATACAAGATCAAATCAATACCTGATAATAAACTTTAATTTAAATGTATAACAAAAATAAGAACAAATTTTTATATTAATAATTTAGATAATTGATAATCGAGCAACAAAGTCATGATATTTAAAATTAATGAAGCGTTTATATTAGAACACCCACGAAGGTTTTATTGAACACTTTTTTTTATAAATTCCTATCCCGAAAATGAAGTATCTTACCCTTTTGCTGTGGAATTTTGTTAAAGTATAAAAAAATTACGAATATCACGTACTTAACTATTTCAATTAATTAGAACCAATAAAATTCAAATATTTATCGCTATCATCTTATTTCCCTCTTTTATCAATAAAAAAATTCAAAAATATTAAAGGAAAGCTGTATAAATTTTGCTTATTATACTTCAACAAGCCGTTTTTTCTTAAAAGTTCAAAATTATATTTTAAATAATTGTTTTAATTCCTAAATATTAAATAGTATATACAGATAAAAGTTGATATACATAGTCAATCAACATTTATAGTTTCCTCGTCTTTCATTTGATTATTCAACCTTTTTGATATATATATATATTTTTTAGAATAATTTATTTCTCCAAGATTTAAATAAAGTTAAAAAATTAAATCAAAAAGTCCAACTTGGATCGAATCCAACGATAAGCTATTTATTTATTCGGTGTTGTTTAAGCTGTAAACAAAATTATAACCAGTTAATATGATTAATACCATGTTCCGGTTTTTAAATCATCGAGACGGTTAATTATTATATTTGATCTATTTGATTTATTCTTTAAATATGGAAACTAAATTTTGTTAATGTGGCAATTAAATGTAATTTATTTACCTTAATTTCCAATTGATAGTTTAGAACCAAAAAAAAAGGGTTTCTTATGCGAGTATAGTATTAGATTGATAGATCTTTATCGGTCAGATAAATGCAGCAGGATGCTCATCAAAAAATAATAGTTATATAATTTAATTAGGCGTTCTTTTTATAATTAAGAATATGCTTACCTATTCGCTTTTTATCAATTTTATTTTGCATTACATTAAATTAACCAAGAACTACGCATAAAATCAGTATTGAGAATTTTACACATAATTTTACACAGTTTTACACTTTTACTCTTGACATGAATATTACCAAGTCGAAAGACAGTACTCGCTTATAATTTATTCCCTTCAGCTTCACTGCATAGCATAAAATTAGTCTTATTTTATTGAACAATTGAATATTTTTTCAATCTTGCAACTGGATTTTTTTAACCTAGAAAATTTAAATAATTTTATAGTTTTTTTAAAATTTTTTTGATTTAAAGTAGTAAGATTTAATAGTTAAATCATTTCACGTTTTCTTTAGCATAAATATAATTTATTTTCCCTTTATATGAGTTTTTTATAATTTAATTGTTATCTTTCGTGTATAGAATCGAAAATTTATCTCAAAACCATCAATTTATTCTCAGTTTTAAATTTAAACTACTGAATATGTATAAATCTAACACCTCAACAGTAAAATAAGACTTAATACCTTTACAAGATATTTTAGTTTATCTCAATGGATATGGATTATTACTATAAAAGTTCTAGAGACAGGTAACGCCGAAGGCGCCTATTTTCTATATACCTTATAAGTCATTACATATTACAGATTGTTAGAATAAGAGCTGCATTGTTGCACTTTTTAATATTTCGAATAAAGCTGGTGTGTTTTTTGTCGTTTTCAAAATCATTAATTTCAATAAATATAATAAATATGCTTTTAAGCAATTAATTTTAAATTACATAAATAAAATTACTTCATATATCGATTTTATATAAAAACTGTCGAATAAAATAGTTGGAGCCTGACCGGTAGAATATAATAAATATATGGTAGCCAAAATCTCATAAAAATAATAAAATTTCTTTCAAAAAATATAATTGAGCCAGGACTGATTTATATAACTTCACAATGGAACGAAATTGATTCTATAAATTCGTTTTTTCATCCAGCTCTAAGGTTCCTTTTGTCTAAAACTTACATCCCATATTATTATCAAGATTATATTCGAATTAAATTACATCGTTGTATACCACAAAAAATCTTTAAGAAAAGATACAATAATATATTCTATAATATTAGCTGATATTTCATCAACTACTTTATTGAGTACCTTTGGGCCAAAGAGATATAAATTATTGAGTTAAATCTTGTTAATATAGAATTCTACTATCTAAAAAAAGGTTTAAAATAAATATTTGTATTCGACAAATATTATAGATTTAGATTATTGCGTTATACGGAATTGAGATTTAGAGCTTATGCTTTGATGAATAAAACACTTTTTGGAGACTATTTTTTCATAAACAAAGTTAATTAACCAATTTATTCAACGATAATATCATCACTATCATACACATATCAAATATGCGACATGATGCTATCGATGATATAGGAGTTTTTTTTAAAAATATTTACCTATATTCTTTTTAACAGATAGAAAAGATTACTTAAAAAGAAAAAAATGCCTTAATAAATGCAAATATTAATTTACTTGCGATATTATGTTTTATCTCGTCATTTTTCTAAAAAGTAAATAGAATCAACATACTCTTCAAGCGATGGGAATATTATAAATTATATATTAGAAATTTTTTTTCTTTAGTAATAAAATGCCTGAAATAATTGCCAAAGTAATAATATATCAGTAATGATCGAATTTTTCAATTTTTCAATATTTAAATGATTTTATCATTTTTATCACTATCATGATATACGAGAGATCATTTCGAGGAGCAGGTCTTTCCGTATTAGAATTTAACTAATGATTAAATTTAATTTTACTTATAAATACTATCGAATGACTTTCTTGATAAAACCAGTTATTATTTCTAGTTCACATGGTAAATAAAACTTCGAAGAAGTTTTTTTTTTTTTGGCTTCCCGTAAAAATTTACGATATTTGCATTAATACCTAAACTGAAATTGCAATCATTTATAAACGCTAATAATTTTTCTTTGTTTTTAAAATTTGAGATTAATCTCGCCATTCATAAAAGAAGTCTATACAAATAATTAATCTTGTTTTGTTATATATATTTTTTCTTTTTTTATCGTTTTGATAATTATAGTCGTATTCATATAGATCACCTAATATACATTACTCAATATAAATGACTATCATTTACTTTATTTTCATTGTAAATATAGTATTGAGTTGTTGTAGCAGCGCTTATTTATAAAGTAGAGTAAATATAATAAGTTTGAGATTCAATTTGTACAAAAAAAAATACAATAACTCTATCTCGATACTAAAATATTATAATATTGTTGCTGGGGTTAAACTTGATTCACACAAATAAAAAAAAAAAATTAATAGAAAAATATGATAGTAGTCTATATAAAAAAAGTATTCAACACAAGTCGAGCTTAATTTTGTATTTCCGAAATATTTAAGGGGTATTATTTTTTTTTAATGGGTCAAAAGCATCAAGTGGTCGACAAAAGATGCAAACTGAGACACTTCCGTTTGCTTGCAAACAATAGTATCGCGAATAGGTCCAGAGACATCTCGGTTAAAGTCTAAAATCAGTTCTAATTCATGTTCTTTTACTGCATTTACAAGGCCATCAATTTTGCTAAACAGTTCATAGTCTGCAACTAGACCAAAGAATCCCTCTTTAAAAGCCGCTTTAATTGCATGTTTTAAAGAAAGGTAAGAAATATCCCAATTAATCGCTCGCTCTTTTACAGGGCTAGATAGATTCATTGTTAAAAATACTGGGAAAATAGGCTGCTTCCATAAAAACATATGGCAAATCGCTATCGAATCACTGTTAAAGAACATAGTTCTATTAACCTTTTTTTCTGAAATCGTAAACTTATTATCGCCCTGGTTGTAAGTAGCGTGGAGCTGTGATACTGAGTTTTTCCTAATATTGAATTCTTCTATGCTTTGTCCTATATCTGTGTCTGAATGTTTTTTTAATAACGACTTTAAAAAGTCTGCTAAAATTAGATTCACTTGTTTGTTTAATCTCATCATACCTTGAACTTGTTTGCATGGGTTGTAAGTAATTACAAGTCCAATGTCTATAGGTAATTTTAGTAATAAATGCATTAACGGCGCACATGAAGCGATGAGCTGCTTTCTCCAACTTAAAGATGCGTCGCTTTCATTACATACCGAATCCCAATTTCGATCACTGGGCTCTGGAATTATAGTAAAGCCTAGCTGTTGCAAATCTGAAAATGATAGAAAGCCTATTGGAATAAATACATTTCTAGATACGCAGATGGTATCGTTTCCATAAATTATTGGGATTCCATCTTTAGTGAGTTGGATTTTAATTTCTAAAATTTTTTTGTGTTTTTCAACATCGTTGCAAAGCATAAAGTTATCCCACACAGGCCTTGGAATTGGTAACTCAGCATATGGCCCTGGCATAAATGGCTTTAAGAATAAAAAGTCAAAAGTAAGTTCAGCAACAATACTCATATCTGATCCAATAAGAGGCACTTTGTAGAATACTTCTGACTCGGTATTAAATGCACTGCTGAAAATCGATGCTCGACCAATCACTACAGACCCAAAACTTGGGAATAATAAAAACTCAATTGAAAAATCTGAATCAACTGGTGCTTCAAAAGATATGCTTGAGGTGCTTGATTGCAACGGTAAATTAGTTGTTCTTGATATTGAAGAAGAAAGAAATTTGATACTTGATTGCAATCGTAGAGATTTGAGCTTTGTATGGTTAATGAATTTTACTGGCTGAGCATATTCATAATTTTTTGAAGAAAATCTAATAATGACTCTAGAATTTTCAGTGTTGTCTGTTCTTCTATTAGTATTAAATGGGATAAGCGGAGGCGGAAGTTCAAGTGAAGGAATGAGATCATCATTGTTTATTTCAGGTACTTCAGTAGTTTGTACAGGTAGGCTGTTAAGAGAAGAAAGAAGATAAGCGCATTCGATATGTCCGTTGTACGCAGCATAGAATGCAGGTGTATGGGATTGATCATCTATGGCTAGAGGGTCGCTGTTATGGTCAATTAACAGCTGAACAATTTCCTTGAATCCATAGCTAGCAGCGAAAAACAAGCTTGTCCAGGTAGAGAATTTGTCAACGGCTGAAACAGATAAACCATTTTCGAGTAACCATTTAGTTAGATTTAAATTTCCGTTTAAACATGATATGTGAAGCGCAGTTTGACCTGATGTATTTACAGCTGAAATAATGTCCAACCCATATAAAAGTAGGGAATTCGGTATCTTCCAGCTATCTCGTTCACAAGACTTAAACAGTGCAGATGCTAGGTCTGCTTGATTCCATTTGAAGTTGGGATTGGATAAAATCAGATTGAAAGTGTCAAAATAATCCAGCGAAGCTGCCATTGATAGAGAAGGTGTTCCGAGTGAGCTAACGTTAGGGTTTGCACCATGCTGTAATAAAACAGAAACAGCGTTATAGAAACCACCTTGTATGGCATAAAAAAGGGGGTAACGGCCATACGAATCAGTAGAGTTAATATCCGCTCCTGCAATGATAGCAGTTTCAAGGATTGAGTGCATCCCATACTTGGCAAATTCATGAATTATGCTTCTGCCACTAATGTTACCAACCCATGAAATGTCTACTTTTCCTGATGAAATATTACTTTTTATTAAATTGAGAGATGAAGGGTCAATAGTAGGTTTAGATAGAACTCCTATAATGTTTTGAGGTAAAGTCAGATCTAGAATTTTAGGAGGGAAGAATACGTTTTCTGGGCTAGAGCAAGAGGTTTCAGTATCAGGAGATATATTGTTGATATTTTTTTGCAAGATTTCGGGGTTATATTCAAGCTCTAATTTTTTTGTTAAGCTGTTTTTGATTTGGTTAAGTTGAATGATACTATTTGCAATTCTATCAGCTAGTGAGGTCAGACTTGAGCGGTCAAACCAAGGTTGAATGACAGCTTGTCTTTCTATGTAAAGCTTTTTAGTAGCAGACCGAGTTTGTTTATCCCATTTCTTTACTATTTTGACAACGCCTGTGCCGTTTAACTCGGCAAAACTTTGTAGCTGATCAAGCTCAGCTTGTAAGCAGCTCCAAGCTTCATCTAAAAGTGATAAAATATACTCGGAGTCAGGTGAATTGTTTTCAATTGAAAGGGATAGCTCAGTTTGTTTTGAATTTAGGAATTTGTATCGGTCCTTTATTTTTGATTCGATTTTTGAATAAAAACTTCCAACCTAATATGATGATAAATTATTAATGTTTTAAGCAGATGTATGAGTTTAAGTAAAAAGATTATGAAAATGGGGGGATAATAGGAATAAAAACATGAAAAATAAGAACCTTTTCTAGCTCTAATTCAAGTGCTTGAAAAAATATTGTTTTTGAGTTTGCAGAGTCTTGGATCTTATCTAAATTATGTTTATAAAAGAAAAAATAAATTAGAGAGTGCATTATTTTTACAAAATTAAATAAAGAAATTATTTAATAAAAGCTTACCACTTTTTATTAAAGAACTGATTAGTTTTTTTAAAACTTTGTAATCTAGGTATTGATTTTCCCAGTTCTCATGCCTATGGCTTTGTATATGCTTTCCAAACTACAAAGGAAGATTGTAAAATTATTGTAATTTTTATTTCTGCTTATTAAAAACTAGGATTTTAATAATCGATATATAATAAATATTAGAGAGAGCCGTAATTTGATTATGTACCTTCATGATTCGAATCGTAAAATTGTTTCCTGCTTTAAATTTCTTTTTTTGCAGGCAAGTTCAAAGTATCAAGGAATTAAGATGAAAGTAAGAAAGGTATTCAAATTCAAAGCAAATTTTTATTGCAAATGATTAACTTAAAGATGAGAGTCACTCAAGAAATGCTAGCAAAAAAAGGCAATTTTAGTATAAATACGAATCGATAAATATTCTCAGAAGGACCAGGAAACTTTTAAAATTTTTGAAGATTTTATAGGAGAATCGAAAAAGTGCTATTTTGATTGACTTTATATTTTAATGACTTAAATTTGAGATTAATCCAGTTTGGGAGTTAAATTCGGTTCGTTCGTTAATAAAAGTTAGAAATTTTATGAATTTTGGAGACAGGGAGAAGATATAAGGGACTAAGATTCAGATAGAATTAAAATTGACAGACATTCTGTGAGGCTCATAAGGGATTTTAAAGTACAGTGCCAGCAGAAACTAAAAGAGATCTTTGACTTTCGGTAAATACGCCTAATAAATATTATACCTATTTTGGTCAGAAAAGCAACACTCTTTAGCTCGCCAATCACATCAATCAATATCAGCACATGCTTCAACGCAATTACCCATTGGCCAGTTTTCAGATCTGGTCATGCCAGAGTTTAACAATTTTCTATTCTAAAGCCTCAAACTCCGAATTCTATACATTAAAGAAACCTAAGAGTTTCGGTGGTCACTAAAGTGTAACAATTTGGGCAGACGATGAAACGCGAGCTCAAACTGGTCTATTGTAAACAGAAAAAAGCGCAGTCAATTTGTGAGTGAAAACTAACTTTGAGATCATTTAATTTTATACTTCTAGTTAGTAGCTTTATTGATAGTACACCATATAAGCGCAAAAATAGCAAAATTTAATACCCTAACCTTAATTAGTTTTGTAAAAAATCAAAGAGTTGTTACGTAGAGTTTATATACGCTCTTCTAAATAATTAATAGTTGATAAAAATGATATACGATTAATGAAAAACAAAAGAAATATAGGTTATACGTTATACGTTATAAACTATAATGAATTGTATAATATGCGCCGACAAGCAGAAACATATAATGTGACAAAAATAAATACCTTTGATGGCCATAATAGTAATTGAATTTTATTTATAAATTATACGTAGTTCATTGATCAAATTCAAAATTTTAAAGCTATTATGAGAGGTGGAAGGTTCTCTGTATAGCTAAGGTACATAAGTGTAGCTCAAAAGGTGCCCACGTTCTGATTTTAAACAGCATGATAGGGTACTCGATCTTTACGAGATTACAAAAATCTGATATAGTCGCTTTAGATGTCGCTATGATCGCGATTATTTACAAAATTACTTGATATTCTAGACTCTTTTTAAAACTTTCCAAGTTTAACCGATAATATCACATAAATAGCTAACAGTATTTTAATAATATAGGTAACTATCTTAATTTTTAGATATCCCAAATAGATCTTATGAAATAATGATTTCGACGTTAGTATCAAACCACCTAAACTATTCATCCTAACCTTCAACTCACAGAAAATTTAAAAAAGATCTTGTTTTATTTTTATCATGCTTTTTTTTTTTTGTCGCAGAAAGCCCTTGTACAAAGGCTATACACTTTTATAAATAATTTTAATTCCAATTTTTATACTGGCTGCTAGATTTGATATTCATTTGAACGCGACTTATAGCCGAAATTCTAGCTGAGCTATAAACTCAAGAGCATTTAGATATTTTACCAAAATTTCAGCTATAAATTTAATTCTACACTTACATATAATGTAATGCAACAGAGCTATAATTTTCACTCAGAAGCTATATAAATCGAAGCTAATTAAAAATCAATATAGCCTGTTAGCCAATCATACCAATTATAACAATGATAATACATGTCTTTAGCCAAAGTACGTTGCTACCATATACAAATAGAATAGAGGTTAGCTGCATAAATTAACACCATCATTATTGTATTATTTGATTCGAATTTTTGCATTTAAAATAAAACTATTTAAAGAAATTAAGATATAAGTATAGGTATAAGTATAAGGCCTAAAAAAGAGAAAATTTTAGCAGAAAAGGGTTAGCGATATCAGCTGTCGCTGATCACTAACTTTCACCCAGGACGTATTGAGAGCCGT
Organism: Smittium culicis; assembly: GCA_001970855.1. Taxonomy (NCBI): domain Eukaryota; kingdom Fungi; phylum Kickxellomycota; class Harpellomycetes; order Harpellales; family Legeriomycetaceae; genus Smittium; species Smittium culicis. The sequence goes on along the minus strand of LSSN01005884.1, from coordinate 3,792 downwards.
TTGTTTCTTATAGCTATCCAAAATTTTCTTTTCTTGTTATTTTTGAAATCAAATAATGAGGCTACTATATTTGATTAACAATCAATCTGGTTGAAACAATGGTAGTTTTTTCAACAGTATATATTTTTGATTATTTGTGAAACTATTTTCTAAACGTTATATTGTGTTTTTTTTTCTAAATATTTTAAATATTTACCCTTATATATTTATGCAACTTTGGAACTGGAAAAAGATGTATGTTTTTTCACTCTCAAAATTTTTTACATTTTGTGAAATTAACCTAATATGCAGTCTTATCCAATAAATATGAATTTCTAGTACTTTTGCTATCAACTTTTCCTGAGTAGTAGACTATCACTGATCTACCTAAACATAAAAAACTGCATTTAATATAAAAATTTTAATATTGACGCTCATACAAGTTTTGGTTTGGTTTGAAATATCATCAAATAAAGCATTCGAAAGTAAACTATGATCACAACAATAAATTCACATTTTTAAAGATTTTTGGGCTGGAAATTGTTAATTTTTATCACAGCTATCATTAGTAGTCATTAAAATTAATATCCAATATCCAATATTCAGTTTTTGATTATATTTTTAAAAATCTAATATAATTTAAAAATTATATAGGGTATTTTAGCTTTTTGGTGCTCAACAACAAATATGTAGCGTATGAGAATTTATTTAATTGCTTTATAATTTCTAGAATTTATAATCTCAAATCTAAAACAATAAATTTCGAAAGCACAATAGTTTTGGCATTACAGCTCTATAATTTTAAACACAGCTTCCGTTAAAAATTTTTTTATAGCTAGAGCCTAAATAAATTTTTTTGCATAGGCATTCTAAAAAAAATTTAAAACTCATTATGATTTCAATTCCTTGCGTAAACAATCAAAAACAAACCAGAAATTTCTTTTGCGAAGATTTTTATAATTTTACTTTTAATAAAATATATCTTGAGTGCAAATAAAGTAATAGAAAATCATTAAACTCAAGTACATTTACTAAAAGTCCTTAGATAAAGCGCTATAGAATTGTGCAGTCAATTTTTATAACACATAGATGAGTAATTTACTACTACACGAATTTAAAAAATGATTAATTTATATTTATAAACTTAATATAAGTCGAGAGCAATTTTTTTTTTTGTATTTTATATTACCTGATTTATTGCTAATTGTTAATTTTTAGCTACCTATTTTCACTTGTTCTTTTGGAAATTATTTTCGCTTTGATTCAAATTATATTTTTTAGCAAATGATAATGCTATTTCAATTTAAAAGCCTATCATAATCAGATAATTGGCCAAATTCTAATTGTAGTAACAAATAATTATATTTTCCTACACACTTGGTTTATTTAAAAGCTTGAAACAATCAACGTTATTACACAATAATAAAGAATAGAAAAAAAGTTCTTATCATTGTTTACTGAAAAAAAAGTAAGCTAAACTAAAACAATACAAGCACTGATTATTTAAAGCTGTTTTAATGTTATGTACAATAAGAATGAGATAATATAGAGCATTTTTTTTGCGCCTCATATTGTTGTGTGGGTATTATAAAGTTAGCTTATTCTTAAAAAGCTGAATTTTAAAATAATTAATTTCATAAAAATAATAATACAGAAATGATTGAGTGGTTTAAAAATGAAAACGTCAAGAATTCCAGTTTGATTATTTAAACTCAATTGGCGTAGTTCTAAAATATGATATGGGCTAAGCATTAGTACTTTGAATATAGAAATATAACATCAATTCATAATTGGAGACAATAAACTATATATTATAACTAAAGTTAAATACAATTACTCTTTTTAGGGCATAAATAAATTTACTACACCCTTATAAAAATAAAAAATCACACACAATATATTTTTTTCACAAAGAATCAATGCATTAAAAAAATTTACAGACCCGCAATAATTCCCAAGATATATAAAAGGACTAAGAGTTTTTTATTCCAAATCTTTTTTTTAACCTCTATATTATTTCCCTTGACATAATTAATATTTTAGAAAGTAAGATACTATTCTTTTACTTCCAATAATAAAGGATTCGGTTAGAGTGACTGCAACTATTTTATTTTCTAAAAAAATTTCCTTTCCAACCCTCAAATACTCGATATATATGCCTTTAATATCACAATTCCTCTAAAAATTTTGCTCTAATTTTTCATTATATATTTTTTTTGAATTGTAATTAAACAAATCATACATATATCATAAATACTGATTTTATTGCTATAATACCATTCTAATCTCCCTTTGCTTTATTTCAATCATTATTTCCTTTTCTCTTTTGCACATTCCTTCATCACTTACATCTATTAAAGTTCATTATCCAGTTTTATCTTCTCTTATAACCTACTATCACTTGGTCACCAAATACCATTCTACTCTCAAAGACTCTATACCAAATAATCTTCAAGAAAAGCATTATATCAAGTAGCCTAATAAAATGTTGGTATCTGAAATAATATTATCTGTTTGTTTGTACATCCCGTTTGGACTTGCGGTTGCATTCGGCGCTAACAGGTTCTTTAGAATTACAGCTTATGTAGCTGGATTCTTCGTTATAGGTAAGCTCTAATATTTAATAATCTTTGCCCTATTTATTTAAAGATTAACGCCAATAAATTCAATGATTATTCGCGTGTCAGCTGTCTTGATTTAATAACTATTTATTAATTTAATAATTATTTTTTTCTGTAGAACAAATAATTTCTGGAATTGGATACCAGATAGCCTCAAGCTTCGGAAATGCAGTAGTGCCTATTGTATCGATATTGGTAGGTATTATAGCTGCATTTGCATTTATAATTATCCCAATACTTGGTTTTACAGCTACGGGCGGAATGGCCGGTTATGCTCTCGGTCAATTCGTTGTGCTGCTCGCAAACAAGGACATCTTTTACAACGGATGGATACATTTCTTGTACTTGGTCGGATGTGCAGCATTTACTATTGTTCTATTATTTGTTGAAGAGTATGGCGTTTATACCGTAGGAACTGCTTTCTGGGGTGGTATGCTGTTTGTGATGGGCGTCGACGTGTTTGCGCAAACTGGAGTAAATTCAGTTCTGTTGTACAGATGGGATCAATCTGTCAAGATCGAAGCAAACAAATCTGGATGGGCACTAATGACAACATGGTTTTTAATAACTATTTTTGGATCTTTGATTCAAAATAAATTGTTCAACGGAATGTTGAATAGAACAACACCTTTTGTCTTCAAGTTAAAAAGAAACAAAGAAGAAGTCGAAGATGGCGCCGTTGTATAAATATTGAAAGTTAGCAAGCAAAAATAAAAGCTTTTTGATTTTAAATTTTTGATCTAACTGCTATTGATATTTTACCAACTAAAACAAGTCAACAGAAAAGCCTAATAATTGAGAATTTCATGGATCCCATAATATCACTTTTAAACCTAAAACCTTTTTTCTTTATTTCTTCGCATTTATACATACAATTTTTTTTAACAATTTAAAATAAGTTTTATTATTTTTCTTTAATTGTACCTATTTTCTTGATAACCTTAGTGTACAAAAATAAATATCATAAAAAGTCAAATTAACGATGTAAACAACCATTTTGATAAATCGAGTTATTGTAAACAGAAATTGTCTACTTTTGCAAATTTTCTGATTGCAATCTTCTAATTTCTGTTGAGCTTATTTTTTCAGATATCGGTGGAGCATCTTTTCTAGAGCCAGTGCTCTTTTCGAATACTAAATCAATTGGAAGGATCTCCATGGCTTTCATAGATTTTCCAACTCGTATTTCGTT
>LSSN01005880.1:0-10746 GCA_001970855.1 Smittium culicis | reverse complement strand
CACTGTTGGCTGATTAGTAATCCTTGCTTACAAAGAACCTCATACTCCAATGCTTGAAATCACCGCCTTATTCCCGCCCATTGGACACACCCACTCTAGCATTACTCATCTGACTCCCGTCCTCCTCAATTACACCTCCCATACTGATCACTAACACGACTGGTCTCGTAATTTGTGTCTAAGCATTTAGCTAAAAGTTTGCAGAATAGAAACTATTTAAAAAAAAACGCCTATAGTATCCATTCGGTGCGCGATCTGGTAAACCACTTAATCGACCTCCCCCCTCCTCCCGAAGTTAAAAGGTGAAGCGTTCGTGCACATCGCCCAATCTAATCGCACTATACTAACTTACCCACCCGCTACTCGTCCAATCAGTACACGTCACATTACTCGCCCATCTTTGAATAGCCTAGAATAGATAATTCCTATTTTTACCCTTAATGCTAATAAGTGTGGATTACTAAAAAAAAACCAACCTAGTCATTAATTGTAAAAAAAATTAAAATTCATACATTACGCCCATACACCCAAAAAAATGCACTTACACATCATTACATCTTTGTGTTACTCGATGGATCTAAATATTCACATAGATTCTTGTATATTTGTATCCTTAAAAAAAAAAAAAAAAAAAGAGCCAGAGATGAAAAAAATATGGTTTCATGTACTATATAAATCTATATTTCTCGAAATCGCGCATATTCCTGATTATTGTAAACAACTATCGGGTAAACCTTGAAAATCTACAAATAGTGTTTTCTGCTAGAATTTAAAATTTAATAACTGTACGTGTTCGCTCCAAAACATTGCAGCAAACACCAAAATGAAATTTTATAAAGTACGTGTTTAATCAAGTTATCACGCATTAAAAAGAGTTTCTTGACCCTTCAAAAACACAAATTCTAAAAAAAAAAAATACATAGTCACACTAGCATCCCCGATATACTCTACTAAAATATATTTTATTTACACCACGACGCCAAATAATTTAAAAAATACATATAATGTACTGTTCAAAACTCTATAAAATTCGCCCTCTCATTATTAGTATTATTTAGACCCACATAAAAAACCACCTCCCTATTATTATCTCAAGATGACTTCATCAAAAAATAAAGCTATCACATCATTTTATACATTATTCAATGGACCACTAAATAAAAAAAAGCTTATTTATACTTGTATTTATAATGAATCAAAAACCTCATTATTATCTAACCAAAGTAATAATAAAATATTTAAACAAGATATTCTCTTAAAGATCCAATACATATATATATATATATTATTTTTAGTATGGATTGGATAAAAATATAAGGTATTTCTGATTTTCCATTTGATAAAACTATATACAATTATTTATAATTAAAATTAATGCTGCTGTGTTGGAATTTTATGATTCATAAAGCTCCGTATCTCGAAATATCTTCCCATAAACATTTATATTAATTATACCTTGATGAAAACCTAAAATTTATATATATTTTATATAAAAAAAAACTGTAAAAAAATTTAAAGTAATAAAGCATAATATAATATTTTAATTTAATTTAATTTAATTTATTAACACTAAATAAAGTGTAAATATTTCTAAAATAAAAAATTTATTAATGATGTGGATTAAATTTAAAAAAAAATTATTACATTAAGAGATTTTTGTATACCTGAATTAATTTTTGAGTGAATACCATAATTAATCTTATTATTCGCTTTTAAAAAAAATGTTATTGCTAGCTTCTTATGGATTGTTTTTTATTCTATTTTAGCTTAATTAATAAATATGTTTTAATAGGCTATAATAGTACTAAATTTAATCGATAATAAACAGGTTAAATAAATTAATTATTTTTTCTATAATAATTTATAATATATAATATATATGACCTAGTAACATTATAACTTTCTCATGATTTTTTTTTTTAAATTGCAGTTTTCTTATTACTTATACTTTTAATTTTTCATTTGATTATTAAATTTTATGCTTAGAGTACCATAAAAATTGAGTTTTTAGATATCTAGTAGATAGCTCATATTAAAACATTTATAATCTGATAACCATTTAAAATTTTAGCTCAAAAAAATTTTTTCGTCTGAAATTAGATCATTAAGTTCCTTTAAAAGTTGAATTATTAATAAAAAATACATTATTTTGGAATTATTTTGGAATTATTTTTTATTATTTTATTAATTAAATTATTCGAATTTAGAAATAAAAGGAATGCTATTTTTTGCATTAAAAAATAAAATAATGTATTATACAAATATAAAAAACACGCAATTAATAAAATCCCAAAAAATCATCTCGCTGTATCTAACTTTAATTTGGAATTTTTTTAGCAATTTTGACTATTAATTTATTCCGTCTTCGATAATTGTGGCCGCATTTTTAAGAGAAATTTTGCTTTTGTGCCTAAAAACAATAGTTTTGAACGAAATAATATTAAAAAAAAGCAGTTATATAAATAGATTGGCTTTAATTAAATAAATTTATTTATAATAAATCATAGGATTGTAAATTTTTACTAGACTGATGCTTATTAAAGAGCTGAATTTTTTAATAAAATATAATACTACGTTATTCTCAAAATGTTTTTATAAAATTTAAATTATTATAATTATTAAATCATAATAATATAACTGAAATATCATATACTGCTATTTGAGGCTTAATGTATAGTATATCGATTTTATTCTGTCAAATACATTAACTATCTACATTTATGAAAATCCGAAATGGCAAATTAATATTTTTTTATATAGTATATATTCAGAAATTTGATTTTATCTTTTATTATTATCTTTTACGCTCTAATTATACCTTTATATACTATCTGGTAATATAGTAGTAGTTATATATTTAACAATAAATTCATTCATATTTTATAAAAAAGTATCCATATATTTTAGTCAAAAAAATTTTTATAAAAATTGAAGAATGAAAAAAATACAATATTTGGTATATAAACTAGCTATTTTTTACCAATTAGTATATAATATTTTAAAAATCATTAATTTAAGTAATAATATATCAATAACTATATGAAAATTGACTATGCATTTATGCAATAATATAATTTTGAGGTTTTTTATAGTTCTATGATTTTCATGGTAGGTTCAGATTTAGTTGGAAATGACAAAAAAATATATATTATTTTAAATATTTCTAAGGTTTTAAGTATTTATTAGGACTGAAAAATAATTTTATTTTGTACTTAAATTAATATTTGAAAAATAAATATCAACCCATTTAATAATATGTACATATAGAAATTTTTTTTATTGTATGATATTGTGTTTATAATCAGGATTTCATTATAATAATTTTCAATTTAATTGATATTAAGGTATATTGAGATACTTAGTTTTGATTATTTACTATTTTTATTTGTTTTTTGTCATTATTATAAATTTATAGTGTGTTTATTATTTTTTTTAGTGTAGCTTCGACTTTTACATTCGTAAATAGAGTACTTTCCTCCAGAAATTCTAAATTTAGGTTACTATTATATTGCAATTATTCAAAAGAATAAACACCATTTTTTAATTTATTATTAATTTATATAAAATTAAAAGAATAGTATACATTTTTTCACTTGTATAAAAATTTTTATTTCATATTAAAATAATGTATCTAATTTTTCAAAGGGGTTTTGGTTAAATAAATTATTTAAAAAAACGAATCTTTTCAAACTCAGTGATAAATAAAGATAATTTTTTGAGCTCTGAAAATATTTTCATATAAAATTTCCCACTCTCAATAATCATTTTAATTTTTATCACTTATTTGAAAAATAAAATGATTGAAATATAAGATTAATCGATGTTTTATCCAGTGTTTCTTAAAATATAAAAAGTTTAGCAGAAAATATTCTTCCCTTCAAAATAATCTACAAATTATTTTTTAGAAAGATTATTATAACTAAAAAAAAATACATTTTTTGGAAAAAAGTATTTATTATTACTTGAAGTTATATTAAATTTTTTTTATAAAAATTTTAATTGTTAATAAATTTTGAATTGATATATGTTAGTTATTTCATATTTTTTAGATTAGGATTTTCATCTAAAATACAAACTTAGTATAAGATTATAAATAGAAATTATTTCAAAAGTTAAAAGAAGGATAAAATTACATTCCTCCAAACTTATGTGCCAAAATGATCATTTCTATAAGTTATATATAATCTGTTTGGGAGAGGTTTTAACTCTGAGCTTTGAGTATATTTTTACCTGTAATATTTTCAGAAAAAATATGATCGTATATATAAAATAAAAAATCAACATCATAGAAAGCTTTTTAGATCGTGTAGTGCTATAACTTTTTTATAATTTCTAATTTTTTTGAAAAACATAATTCAAATATTTTAAATTATGATAAAGAAAAGGTTTTCTAAAAAAGGAATATTATTACACTTTTAATGAGCCTAAACCTTGTAAGAATTTTTTGAATATTTAAACTGCCGTTATAAAACGATAAAAAAGATAAGTGTAAGCCGTTTTATGTTCGTTGGTAATCGTTAAGAGGCTTTATTAATTCCAGTGGTTCTATAATTAGAATAACTATTTAATTTTATTTTTGACCATTTTGTGTAATAATATACACAGATAGATTATATTGTAAAATTTAAAACATCTTTAACTTTAGATTTAAAAAAAATATACTAATTTTTTACCCTGGTGTGCCATATTTCTTGTAGATATTACACATGGCTAATAATTGTATTGGAATTTCGGGATTTGAAACGTATTTTTTTTGATGGGTTCTAATCATAAAACCGAAAATATATCTTTGGATTGATATATTTACAATAATAATAAAAATATTATATTATAAGTTATGTATATACTATAAAATATTTTATAGGCTAATAAAATTTAAAAGGGTTTTTTATATCGAATGAGTAATTAAAACATAAATATTTTATGCTTCTTCCATTTTTAAATAACATTTTTTTTTTAGATATCTATATAATGTATGTAGTTTGAAGCTGTGATTTTATGTTATGAGTGAAATTTTTAAAAAAGTCGATATTTTTTCAAGAGTTTAATATTTATTCAACACTAATTAGGTACTCTCAGAAGGGTGAGTTTATTAAGATATTTTTCATATCGATTTAACTTGCTTAATTTTTTTAAAACTTGTAAAATTTTAATCACAATTAGAATCTCAATATATAAAGAATTCCAGTAGAAATTATTTTATTTAATTTCAAAGTCTTAGAAATTATCACCAGCTTCATTTTCTATTTTATACGAAATCGGCTTAATATACATTTAAGTCTTTAAAATAAATTATACATATGCTAAAAAATATCCTCGTAATTTTTTTTTGGTTCTTATTAATTTATTTCAGAGTATGGTATATAATCTTAATTATTATTCGTCAAGCTGTACTTGTAAATTCATAAACTCTAATCGAAAATATTGAATTATACAAAATAATAACATGAATATTTTTAGCTTTTATTAGATTTGTAAATATTTTTTATTGGTTATCAAAAAACAGGAAATATGATCAGTTTATCATTAGTATTATAGTTATGTATTTTAGATAAATAAAAATTATACGAGAATTTGATATTTTAAATAGTTTAATTAAATGATTCAACAGCTCCTGATAGAAATGTACCTATAATTTTTACACATTAAAAGTCATATGGGCCGTTTTAATTATTCCCTATTTATAACTAAAATCACACACAATTAAATCAAAGATCCATGGAAAAAAATTCTTAAAAGTATTTTATAAAGTAAAGGAGTTTATATTCAATAAATACACTCTCTGCGAGAAAATTAGGATGCTAAATTAATATTACATCTATTTTTATGAAATCAATACTGATTCATATCATAAAAGACAATATCAATTAAAAGATACTAATTCTGATAGTAAAACTAAAACTTGAAATGTGTCTTATGAGCTGGTTTTAGATCGAAGTACTTTTAATAATTCAAATAATAGTCAGAGTTTTTTTTATATAGTAAAAAAAAACGATATAAATTACTTAAAGTTGTGTGAAAATAAAATTTTTTGCCATATAAGTACCCTATCATGTAAAAATATACAATTCTAAATGTATTATTACTAATTTATATTGAATGGCTGTAGGAAATATAAATTAGGCCATTTAGATTGCTTTATCTAAATTTTATATTAGTTTATAAGAATAAAAATTTTTTCTAGGATATATAAAAATCAGGAATTCTGAAACGATCGAATAAAGCAAAATATAATATGCATGGTTACTTTTATGAATGTCGATGGCTTAAGATTTTTCTTAGATATTAGATATCTTCACTTGTGAAAAAGTAATATTAAAAAAATCTCAAAACAAGGTTTAATCACATTTAATTTATATGGTCTATAAAAAATATGCTGTGTTGATAATTTTTAAATATAATTATGAATAATTTTATTTAAAGAGCTTGTGTGTTGATAATAAAATACAGGTAGTAGAAAAAATGGAAAGAAAATTAATATAGCTTAATATTTAATAGGCGCAAGATGAAAAAATATACGCAGTGGAGATCTATAATCTCAGTTTTCAAGGCATGATCATGATATTTTTTCTTAAGTAATTTGGCGAAGCCGAGGGTGGTAATATATTTTGGTTTCTAGCGAGATGAGTGGTGTAAAGGTATTTATTATAAAAATATAATTCAAGTAGTATATAATAAAATTTTCAAGCTAATATAAAAAAAAGAATGATGTTATCTGTAATTATACTGTCATTTCCATGAATTCATAAGTGTGATAGTTTAATTCTTACATATTTTAATAAAAATATACTTTTAATTTAACTGTAAGAAATTCCCTCGAATAATTAATACAGAGTCAATATAGGGCTGTCTAATAAAGCGGTGTAGCAAATAAAAAGTTTAATAACCATTTCATGAGTGTTAGACAGCTTTTGATCTACCGAATGTAGCCAACTGCGGTCAATGAAAGTAGTTTAATGTCGAAAATATAATAAGTATTGGTTGATTCAAAATAGCGGTAAATAATATTTATAAATAAAATTCATAAGCTAAATATGTAAATCGTGCTTTCAAAGATTAGTCGGCGAAAACCAGTTAAAACGATTTATTAACCCTTTCGCGGGCGGTATACTATTTTTAGCTTACAAAGTATTACCAACTATGCTCAGATAAGATTCTATAATTCTGAGGCCTTAACAATTATTGATTTAGTGTAATAAAACAACAAATAATAAAGATGCTTATAAATCATAAACGAATCAATAAATTCGATTTTTTTATGAGTGTTGGGCGGGAAAGGTTTAATTAGATATTCCAATACTATAAAAATACTAGAAAATACAGAATAAGAAAGCGTATTTTTCAAGTTTTACGAATTACAATTGTGAGATTCAAAGGGTGAGAGCCTTGAACCAATGTCCAGTGGGTATTGAGCTGCTAGAGCGGCGGAGGGGGGTTGGTTGAAAAATTATTTTTTAATATTTTTTTAACTTTTTAAATATTTTTTATTAGTTTTTTGTATACTTTTCTAATTATGTTTAACCCTTTCCCGTTTAACACTCTTTAAAAAAAAACAACTTATTGATTCGTTTATGATTTAAAAGCAAATCTATTATTTGCTGATGTTTTACAATATAAGAATGTTTTTTAGGGTCTCGAAATTAAAGATATTTTATTTATGATAATTGGCTATAATTAGAGGGCCAAAAATAATCTACCGTCCGTGAAAGGGATAATAAACTCTGTCAAAAAAAAAATTCAATGGATGAGTGGAGCATTTTTCCCATGAAAATTTAATTGCTGATAATAACAAAGTAGTTTTATTGGCTGTACTATACAATAAATTTTATAAGTTATCCCTTTCCCGTCCAACACTCTTTAAAAAAATCAATTATACGATTCGACCATGATTTATAAGCAAATTTATTATTTGCTGTTATTCTATAACATACCAATATTTTTTAGAGACTCGGAATTAAAGCATTTTAATTGAACACAGTTAGCTATATCTGGTGGGCCAAAAATAGTCTACCGCCCGGGAAAGGGTTATTCAAGTTGAATTTAACTCTTCTTGGGCGGTAGAATGTTTTTGATCTACCAAATTTAGCCAACTGAATACTTTTTAGATAATCAATTCCGAGAATAAATCAATAATTGGTAATTAATAGAAAATCAACAAATAAATATTTTAGTTATAAATCATATACGAATCAATTAATTCATTTTTTTCAAACAGCGTTGGGTGGGAAAGGGCATATGCAAAAATAAATTTGAAGCTAATGAAAAAATTAACAGTAAATGATTTGGCCCTCAAAAGAATCCCGTATAATTTATATAATTTATGAGAGGTGATTTTTGGAAACAAAAAAAAAAATTAAGTTTTCTCCGAGGACAGCAGTACCAGAGGAGGATCATCTAGAAACAGGAGGAACCAATTCGTTTAGCACAGCTTGAGACAGTCCCTGTGCACAAGTCCAGCGTTCGACAGCATTACGGAACTCAGCCGTTTAGCAGCTTATTGTATGAGAGCCAGGTCGATCATTCCCACGTTTGGATAGGAGCCTATTTTTTATTAGTCCTGTTAGATGTAGGCTCTGACTAGGAGCTCAATGATCTCAACGAATTCAATTTTGTTGGAACGAGCTTAATTCCATAGCTGCTTGTAACTTCAGTCATCCAGCCTACATGAAGCAATACCTGGGCGGATCTTTCGGTTGGTAGATTGATCCCATTTCCCTTTAGGTACGCAGCCGGTAGACCGGCAGAGGAATTTATTAGTATTAGAATATTAGTTTTTTTATGCCTTGCACCGAATTTCTATTTTTTTAGTTTATTTACCGCGTATTTTCTATTATTTTTATCGTACCAATAAAGTTACGTGGTAAAAAAAAAAAAAGTGCTCTCCGAAAGGATTAACTCTTTCCAGTTCAACGCTCTTAAAAAAAACATTTTTAATAATACGTTTATGGTTTATAACTAGTTTTATTATTTGCTATTATTCTACATGAAACCAATATTATTTAATTTTTCGGAACTAAATTATTTATATCAAATCCAGTTGGGTAGTTTTCGTAGGTCAATAACAGCCTGCCGCCCAAGAAAGGATAATGATGTGAAATGTTAAGTTTTATGGTTATAAAAATTTAAGTTATTTTTTATCAGCTATTTTATTTAGATCTTTTTGAAGAAAATACCCGTCACTCTAAGGTAAATTAGGACTGCTAAAAAAAAAAAACTTTCGAGAGCTAGGCGTATTTTGTTCTTAAATCAGGTTATTTCAGTAAAGTCAGATAGATAACTATCAGGTTTGGAGTTTGGAACTTATATTTGGGATATTCTTCGGAGAAGCGGAACTTTTTTTATTATAAATTCTATTTGCTAATATGAATTAAGGTAAACTATTGGTTGTATCAAGCAAACCATTCGATGATAAACTCTAAATTGAATTATATTTAAAAGTAATGCTGCAAAGTAGGAAAGACTTGATGTCAAAAGTTCCGCTCCTCCAAATAATCTCCCATTTAACCCTTTCCCGTCCAAATTCTTTGAAAAAATCAATTCATTGATTCTTTTATGATTTATCAGCAAATCCATTATTTGCTTTTATTTTGCGTTATGCCAATAATTCTTAAGGTCTCAGAATTAAAGTATTTTAATGGTCATAATTGGCTATATTTAGAGGATCTAAAATAGTCTACCGCCCGCGAAAGGGTTAACGCTTTCCCATCCAACTCACCTAAAAATGATGAATTTATTGATTCGTTTATGATTATATGTAAATTTTTTATTCGCCATTAAAATACAATTAGCCAATATTTTTTAAGGCCTCGAAATTTTAGTATTATAACGTAACACAGTTGACTATACGGGAGATTCTTTAAAAAGGAGTTATTTTATAGTGATAAGTGTTGCAGTGTGTAAATTTGAATTAAAAAATTATAGCCAATGAGTAAAATCGGCGCTTTTTTTTAGTAAATTAAAATTTCACAATTAAAAGAATAAATAGAAAAAACGAAATACATTTCCAATGCCGCCAATAATATTTACATTTTTTATTGTCCAAGCCAATAGTATTAAACATCAACAAAGTGCTCTCTTCGTTCAGAATCCCCCATATTTTGAATATAAAAAATAGTCTAGCGCCCTTGAAAGGTTTAAGTATTTAGATAAAGGCATACACGAATCTAAGAATCGTCAAGAACTTAATAGAAGTGTCAATTGTCCATAAGATCATTGGGTTATTATCCTGTAGTTATGTATTGATTGGTGAATAAATTCCCGTGTAATTAATAATTAAGTTAGAAAAGTATACAAATTTGTAAACGAGTACCAAATAGATTTTGCTTAGCTAGCCAGATTAAACTCAACAAATAGTTCTATTATGATTCTGGCTTGAATGATTATCTGAATATCATATAGAGCTTAGCAAGTAATGAGTAACTATAATATATGGTAATTTTCTAAATTTATTTAACTAGCTTAATCAAATCAACTATTTTATGCAATTGTCAAATTTCAAAAGATAAGCTTAATAATTGGACATAATTTCAAAAAAGTATAATTGCTAAGGGCGAATAAGGTTTATTATCGTTAGTGATAGGATGCTAAATTCGATATCTGGGCAATTAGTTACTAAGGGAATTTTTTAATGCTAGGCTTATTTTGCATAAAAGTGATTTCCTCGTTTATAAACGGCTTTTGTTTTTGATGGCTCATGTATACATTATTGGCTTGGATTTGATTGTAGCTGGATAAACTCTATTGGTT
>LSSN01005878.1:0-41060 GCA_001970855.1 Smittium culicis | reverse complement strand
CTAACTGCCTTATCATCTATCAGCATTATATTCCAGTATGCTCAGACCTTGTTTAGTATTAATAGTGACTTCATCCCACCCACATTCTTATACACCATGATCTCGAAAACTGAAACTAAAGCTGTTATTACCTTTCCTCCAAATTCTCCTATTAAAAAAATCGTTGGTCCGATTTCTGGGAATAAAAAGCTTGCAAAAAGAGCGGCTTGCTTTTATTCGGTTTTGGTTTTATTTCACTATGGCTTACTATCAAGTCGTTTGCTCCCTATCAAGCGAATTAACGGAATCTGATTTACACCTGCGTTATTGTCTATATACTTGCTGAATACGCTCTTTATCGTTAAATTCGAAATATCTGATTGCTCATCATTCGAATCAATCTTACTCATTATAAATTTATTTTAAATTTCGATTATATTTTTATTATGTTTAAAATTTAACTACGAATCTAGAATAACTATTTACATGTTTAATATATTTTATTATTCGTAATCAGATTTTTATTATTTTAAACCATATTTGAACCATATAAAAATTATATTGAATCAATCTCTATTAGATTAAAAAATGCTTTTAAAAATAATATATGTGTTAGATATATTTTGAATTTTCTTAGACTATACCTTAGAGAAAATAAATAAATGCAATTCAAATAATATATTAGAAAATATATTGATAAATTTCCATTTTTCTATAATAATATTCTGTCGCTTTTATAATCATTTTCTTGTGATATTAAATTTATTCTTCTTTCCCTTTCAAAATTGGTAAATTTTTATTAGACGTATCATATACCGTTAAAAAATTCCAATAAATATATTTATCTGTGACTAATTTGATATTCATTTATTAAAAAAATTCAGATAACTTTAAATTCACTTTTAGATATTAAAAAATCTGTAGTCTCGTTTAATCATATAATGTCTAAAAAAATAGCGATAAAAGAAAAATTCAATGAATTTAAACTTAAAATAATCAATATATTCATTATTTCAGTCGATGAAAAATCTATATTTTAAGGCACCAATATAATAATTTTCAAATATAGTAGATTTCTATGCAATATTTTTATCGATCTATGCGCTATTAGCATTTATATCTCACATAAAACAACGATGGAACGCTTTTGAAAATCAAAAATGAATGAAAAAATACTATAAATCGTTTTTTTATTTGAGGGGAAAGTTGAATATCAAACACGACCAGAATTATTTAATGTAAAAATATAAAAAAAAATAATTTATCAAGAATATGATATAAAATTATGTGAAAAAAGGATGATAAATATAAAGATTTGATTTTAGACTAATATGCTCTAAAAAAAAAAGCTAGAGGCTAAAGAAAAAACATAGTTTTTTTATTATTAGAATTTTTTTATATCAACATAATATTGCGACGTAAATTTTAAACAATTACTGAATATTAATATTAATATATTTTAAAATAATTTTACATGTAAAATCAATATATTTAAATGTACAAACTTTATTTTATATGCAATTATATATTTTTATATATTTTTAATAAAATATGTCTCCTTCAAAAAATTTCGTTAATAAATTTCTGGAATAAATTGATCGAAAAAATTTTTTTCTGCGATATTATGGTAAAAAAAAGATATTATACACTATAATATTACCATGAGAAAAATCAATCACTTTGGTTTAAGAGTTTAAATAATATACATTTTTATGTATACTTTACCAAAATTTTAGATAGCTTTACACTATTCTTAGTTGGTGATAGTGATTGCAGTGATAGTTGAATCCAGTGGGACCGGCTTGTTCAGCACAGTCTGGAAGATTCTCTGTGCACTAGTCCAAAATATGGAAATAATACAGATCTCAGTCAAATAGCAGCTTTATGTAATTTTTCAATGTATATCAACCCCAAGTTATGGCAGATGAATATTTTTTTATTAATCCCGTTAATATTTGGTTTTTAACTAAGCGCTCAATGAGCTAAACGGGGTCTACTTACTATGAATTTGCTATTTTCATTTTTTCTTGTAACTTCAGTCATTCAAACTACTTGAAGCAATGCTTGGGTGAATCTTTCGGTTAATAGATTGATCAAATTTCCCTTTAGCCATGCAGCTAGAAGACTAGTAAAGAAAATTATATGAAATTTAATTTTTTGTATGACTTGCATCAACTATTCTATAATTAGATTGCTTTATGGCATATATTTTGGTTTTTTGTTATATCATTAATAGTCTGTTGTTAAAAAATCTCAATAATATTAAAAAATTAAAAATATCTTGTCAATTTATCTATTGACCCATTTATTATGAATTTTTATGAGATATTTTATTTTTTAAATATAATCAAAAAATTTCATTAAAAATACAAGAAATAACTCTTAAATTTGAAAGATAGATTTTTTTGTAAACTATTTGAAATCTAATAAAACTACTGTAATTATTATTTCAAATTTGAATGATTTTATTTTGATTAATGAATTTGTTTTGGAACTAAACAGAATTTTCATATATTAATTATAATCGCAGAAATTCGAACATATTTCAAAACATTGTACCAAGAAGATAAACCCTCGAATATAATTTTATGAGAAAAGTAATTTTTAAATGCATTTTTTGATTAATATCAGATAGTCTAGTACTAATAAATTATAATTAAAATATATTTATAACATTTTAATTTATGCTCTATAAGGGAACTAATATAGCTCAATGAGAAATTAAGATACAATAATTATTAAATATTTATGCAAATAATTAATTAATTAAATTGTATTTAATACTATTAGTAAATAATATTTTATATTTATAGGCTAAAATGGCATAGAAATATTCATTACACTATAATATTTTCTATAATAATAATTCAATGGCTAATTAATTACTGAAATTACGATAAAGCGATTTTGATTGATTAATAACTAATATCGCTTCTTTTTTTTTAAAATATTCTATTATTAAATTTTAGAACCAGTCACATTACTTTCTATATTAATAAAAAACATGTAAGGAAGATATTAATAAGAATTAATATACTTAAATCGATTTAATAGCTTTTAACCCTCATACCCTACAAATTCTCTTATTTTTTGAAAATAGAAAATATTTCAACGTTGCAAGTACATGTGTAAGCTTCCAAAATTTACATTAGATCCACAAAAAACTAATTTATTAAAAAGCATCAAATTTTTTATTATTTTTATAATTGAAAATAATAATTACATCAAATTATACTTTAAATAAATTTTCCTAATTTAGTTTATTGGAATAAAATAATATATTTTTAATTTATAAAATATAAATGAGTAGAGCTAATACACTTTAATTTTTATAAATTCTAAATTTTCAAATTGAAAGATGAAAAAAAAAAAGTAGAATTAAAGGTTGTAACTTTAGAATCTTTATAAAAATAATATTTAGAAATTTCCAGCTACCTTACGCATCCAAATACTCTTAGCCTAGGATATATTTTTATTGCTGTGTCTAAAAAATTCAAGTCAGATTCTGATTTTTTCAAAAATAGTATGTTTAGAAATCTTCCTTTTTTGACTCCTAGCTCAGTAAGAAGTTTTTTGTTATCACTTATCTGAAGGCTTTTGGATAGTATTGGTATATCTGTATGCATAGTAGAGTGAGAAAAATAGCATTCGTGAGGCAATTTTAAACCCTCGTTAGTAGGGAATATACTCATTCTACAAACCAAATGTTTGATATCAGCTATATATATATTCTCCTCATTTTTACAGTAGTAAAGAACTTTTTTGACAATATTGTTTGCTATAGGATAATAATCTAATATTGCAGATTCGGTTTTATCACAAATATTACCACTTAAAACTTCGTCTAAAATATTAACATTAAGTATTTTTGGTATTAACTTGCTTCTTGAAATGTAATACATGAACCCTAAAAAATTTAATTTCGATAAACTATCTTTTTCTTGATCGTTTGAAAACAGTTCTTCGATTTCTTTATCAGAGAATTGAGATGATATTGATAACGGAAGAACGAATGAATAGTAAGGAAATTCAAGCGAGTAATTTTTTACTTCATTAAGTGAAATACTATTAAAGAATTTAATAAAGTATGCAATATCAAAAGTACACGTATCTGATTTTGATATGTAATTAGAGTAGGATGATAAATTGTATTCAATCTTTTGTAATTGAAAATTTTCTATTCGTTCTATAGGAATTCTAAATCTGTTTGTGGTATAATCTGTCAAACCTACATCGATCGATATTGAATCTTTAAATAACTTTTCAAATTTAATTCTGTCTTTGGGTAGATTTGACCACCAACGGAGAATCCTAACTACATCGGAAATTTTTTTTTTACCATTTATTGTGAAATCGGTAATAAAATCTTCCAAGCATACTATTTTAATATTTGATGAACTTATTAGTCGAAGTAGCATTTCCTTTGAGTACTTGATAATTTCAGGGGGTATAAATGGTATGCTATAAACTAAATCTGATATATCCTTATTATCATCTAAGCTGTAGCAGTATTTTGAAATTTCGTCTTCTGAGCTGTGATAAAATAATAGCGGAGCGTGTGTTAATCTAGATTTTTCGGATGGATTAACTCCTGAGGATGTCAACACCAGAAATTCGCTCGATTTGTATGAGAAAAAATATCTACTGTAAATCTTTCCAGGAATTGGGTTAGGCGTAGATCTTTTGGGGCAGAAAACGTTTAATAAAAACGCATTTTTCAATGCCAGTATCTTGAATTTGGGCAGCTTGAACGTTGAAATTGAAGATGTTTCATTATTTTCTTTGTAAACTTCAACTGTGTTTTTATACATAGATTTTATATTCTCAAGTTCCAGCTGATAGATTATTCTTGAAACCAACGAGTAAATCACAAGAATTTCCTTGTTCCATCTTGATACTGCGGGTGTTATCAAGTCGATTGATTGATTTATTGGAGATAAGTATAGGTCCGCGTAAATACTTTAGGCGTTTCCTGTGGTTTGGTTAGTATTAATATCACCAAAAGAGTTATAATTTCGTGAAAACGAGCTAAAACTTCTAATAATTCCAGGTGTTAAATTATAAATTTCTTTTTTATCAATAAATTTGGCGTCATAATAATCAACGGATGAATAAGACATACAAATTGAAGACTTCTTGTGTGTACTCTTGTTAGTTATTTTGTAAAGTTTTTCTTTTTCATTTTTTTGCATGACTGTATTTATACTAACCTCTGCTATTTTTATTGTTTCTGTGTTTTTTTTATTTTCTATAATTGTATGTTAATTATAGACTATATTTAAAAAAAATAAAATTCAATTGAATTTAAAAGTTCTAAAATAATTACCTATTAAGTACAAATCCGTATCATGATAAATCAAAGAATATCTATAGCTGATTTTCAAGCTCTTAAAACTAATACCATCTATCGTAGTTAAGCTGAGGTTCAGGTTACAATAATTTTTGTGTTTATCCAACTCAATTAGCTTGTTATTCATATCAATGTCATTGCTTTTATTAATATTTAATATCTCAGTGTTATCAACAGCGACAGAAAAAAGTTCCAAATATTTATTAGCAACTATTGATGGATTAATAAACTTTGCAAGCTCGTTAGTATCATGAAATTTTTTCCATCGTATTTCAAGTATCAGAAAGTTCAATTTGGACTTGTTTATTTTTTCAAATTTGAAATCATTTTTACTTTTTCTTTTTGTGAATAGTTGATTTTTTTCCCAGTAAAACACAAAGCAGTATTCGCCGGAAATGACTATCGGCTCGTCACATATGGATAGGAGGGTGTATAAGCTAACTCCGAAAATGCAAGCCTAAAATTTATATACGTTTAAAAAAATTAACTTATACTTGATATCTACGATGTTTTTATTTTTCATTATTATTGTAGGGATAATAAGTGTTTGTATGATTTAGTATTTTTTACATTTTTTTCTATTATCTTTGTTTTATCGTTATTTTTCAGATTAAACCAGTCCCTATCGCTAAATACTTTTCCGTTATTGCTGATTATTATAGTCGAGATATTTTGAATTCCATATTTAGGCTTATCAGTAAGCTTTGGTTGTACCAATTGTATATCCTCGACACACGCTTTCGTAGTGTAGTGATTTGTATTTGGTTCACTTTTCTTTTCAAAATTTGCTAATGTTCCAGCATTAACATCGAGTTCATAATCACTTGATAAGAACCATGCTTTAATTTCTGTGCATTTCGAATCGTATTCGCTATTTACAGATTCGAAGATAATATCTATTATTTCTGACTTCCTTTCACTAATTATTTTTTATTTTCAAGCATTATAAAGTATTTAATAAGTATGTTGTAAAAATCGTGTGTACTTTTACTGGGGATAAGTATAAATCATATCTTGTAGTTATATATCTATAAATGGTTCTATTAATAAAAAGCTGGAATATAGGGAAAAGAACGGAAAATATTAATTATCGAACCTGTTAAGAATCTTTTTATCCAAAAATATTTTGTTAATATTAATCTAAAAGATAAAAAGGCTATTAATTTGAATATTATAAAAAAAAAAATTAGAAATATTTGTAATTGTGTATTAATAGATACCCTTTCTCTGTTGAAGTCGTTTTCAATCATTTGAATTTTGATCTTTTTAATTGCTTTTGTTAATTTCATCATAATAATATTCTTATCCTGAGAATAATTTTTTTTCTTAAAAAAATGTAATTGATTCAAAATCTAAAGCAAATATGGATAAAAATGTATTTTTATATATTTCAAAATAAATAATGTAAGCGAATAAATCTTAATTAAATATTTATTTTCCTATTTTTGATTCAATTATTGTATATTAGTATACTGTTTTTTCGAAGGCTATGCACACAAGATTAAAATTTAATAGAGCTTGTCTAATTTTAAATTAAATATGTTTTTTTGAACCATTTTTAACTATTTTTCTTTGCTAAATATATAATAAAAGCTTGAGGAAATCTGTATAATTTCTAGCAATATATCTACTGCAATTATAAAAATATAAATTAATTTTATTAATTAATTAATATATGCATGATTTTTGACTTTTGTAAATAAATTTATTAATATTGATATAAAACGCACTTAATCGATATATGCTGAAAGATGTGTAAAGTTTAAATTAAATATAACAAATTTTGAGAAATTTTTTATAAAATAAAGTTTAAAAATATAGCTACTTATTTTCTCATATTTACATTAAAAGTGAAAACGAATATTAAATCAAAATTTTTATTTTTATAAATAAACAATAACAAAAAAAGTATTTTTTGAATAACGAAATTTATCGATTCCATTTAAATTTTTAATATAAGCTTTAAATCCTTTTTTATACTTTTTTTGTATTCCATGATACTACAAGAGGGCTTAAATTTATTTTCCAAAAAAAAAAAAACAAAACAAAATAATTCGTAAGCTATGAATTCGCCTTTTTTCCAAATTAAATTATTGTTTTAGTTCGATTATCAAAAAAAAAAAAAAAGTAATTAACTATTAAAAAAGTAGAAATGAAATTTTCAAATATTTATATTTAGCTTTAATTTTTTTTTATAGCTAAATGAAATTATTTTATCTTTACCACACTGAAAAAAATCAGATTTATCAAATATTCATAAATATACATAAAATCTAATTTAATGTATATTTTATCTTTAAATTAACCTAATTATTTTTTTCTCTGTCTTGGTATTTTTCATGATTTATTAATTTAAAATTACAACTTATATATTATTGAATTAACTTATATAGGTATTATTTGAAGCCTATTGAATTTAAGACACATTTGATCGAAATAATGATCAATGGGAATATCAAAAAAAAAAAATCCCCATGAAAAACCACAAGTTATTTGCTTTTTTTCTTTTCTAAATTTTATGATATTTTTACTCTAAATTGTTGTAATTGGTGATTCTAGCATCGAAAACCAAAAGAATCTCATTAAATTAAAAAACATCTGTATGCGGTTTCTGAAATTATTTTTCTTTTCGATAGAAAAAAGAGCCAATTATTACTGGAAAAAAATTATCAATATGAATAATTACTTTTTTTAATTTATAATTTACCCTATAGAGGTCAACTCTAATTTCTAAACCTTGCGCTAAATAAATAGGAATGAGGTATAAATATTAATGGGTTAGGTTATTATTTTTAAATTTTACTGCTGCTAGATATCATAAAAATATATTCTGAATGTTACTACACAGTAAAAAACACAATGCATTTGTTTTTATTAATATAACTTCTATAGTATATTTTTATTATAAAATAAACTTGATAAACTTGATTTTTTAATATTTGGTCTAGTAAATTACAAAAATATAAAATTTATTTTTAATCTTGATAAGTATTTGATATTAAATAACAGCTGGAAAATCATGAATATTTTAATGAAAAAATTTTTTAACAGTTTTATATTGAGGCACAGATAATTCAATAAATAATAAAATATTATTTATACAAACTGAAATACTTTTGAATATTTTTTAGATTACAAGCTAAATAAGTCTTACTGAAAGATTATGTGCATAATAGTAAATTAATGATTGGTATTCCTATAACTTTTATCAACAGCTTCATCAAATCATAAAGGAATAGAATAACTATTCACTCTGGTACACTATATTTGAATATTATGACATTATGCTTTTGCCTTTATCTATAACTTATAATTTTTTTGAAAATTTGAACTTTTATAAAAATTATATAAATTTTTAATTATAAATATGTTTAATAATGGCTTAGATCTATAGAATATTAAAGATATTTCAAAAAATTTATGCAATGAGTCATAAAACACGCAATTCTCATCCTTATTTATTTTTAAGGCCCTATGCTAGTTAAGTTCAGATAAATTAATTTTAATACAATTTTCAAAATATTTTTAAAATAATTTTTATCTTGATTGATAATTTTGGCAACTAAATTTGAATTTATTTGATGATTTATTTAATTATTTTTTGAATTTCATTCCAAGAAAAATTAACAAGGCCATAATATTCTTTGTCCTAATTTCAGTAATTAAGCAAATTGAGAACAATTTACCTCAATAATTGGCGAATTATAGTTATAGTTATTAGAAACCTTGTTACTTTTTTTAAATTTTCTATAATTTGTTAAAAAATTATCTTCAATTGATATACTATCCATATATTTCTAGGTAAAATAATATTTTCTTTATCTGAAGTTTTCCCTTTTTTCTATACTTTCGAATCATTATAATACAGCTACTTATTTTAGATCTCTAGTAGTTTAATTTGGTAAACTATTATTAAATCTTTATTTTATGTACATCGCAAAATTTGCTTCAAAGATTATAAGCCATTTCTGAATTATATTATTATCCTCATAATTCTAAATTTTAAGGGATTTCATTTTCTAAAATTAATGGATTGAGGTTTATTTATTGATCGATTCAAATTTTATGAATTTTTATTTAAATTTTAATTAGTAATCTAATATATGCAATTATAAATTGATATTTTTTATCTAGTTCATAAATATTATATTGCATTTATATGTAATATTATAGCGAATTTTAAAATATTAAATATTCATAATAATATGCAAAATAAAAAAAAAGGTAAATAAATTAAAAATTGTTTATTTTATAATTATTATTTATAAATCATGAAATATTGAATGACTTATTGAATGAATATAGCCTCTAAATTGTATAGATAAAAATATTTTAATCATAATTTACAAATAAAAAGAATCCACTTTATCTAATACAGCAGAATTTCATTAGATGAATATGAAATAAAAAATACTAATAATTCTAATAAAAATTAAAAATTAAAAATTAAAAATAAACAATAACTCAATAACTCAATAACAACTCTTAGCTCGATCAAGTTTTTTTAAAAAGGTAAAAGCCACTACAACCAACATTTGACCTTCAGAATATTAAATTCAATGCATGTGGACTAAATAGAATATCCAAGTCTTCAGATCCGTTTACAATTATCTATGACTCATTAATGTAGACTGAAACAGGTCTTGATCGTGGGATTGATAAGCATTCGAAATTCATTTCGTATCTTTATCCTATATGAAAGCCTTACGGGAACGTAATAGTATATAAAAATCCATATTAGGATAATTTTTTGAGAGAATTATGAAACTAATTAGATTTTATAGTAGAATATACTCAAGAGTCGTTATACCTTTGTTAATATTGTATTTAAGGTGCGTTCAAAGTATAATAAAGGTAACTCTCGTTATTTGTGTGCACTTTTTTAAATAAATTTCTCGCGAATATAAATGTCTAATTTATGCACAGGTTACAGCTTAATTGGATAAATTTTTTCTCATGAAAAAATAGTGCAATGAAAATTTGCGAATAAAAATAACTTTATATTAATTAAATATATTTAATATATTTATAGATTCACGAATATCAAGGAAATCAGGTAAAATAAGAGAAAACTACGCTTTTTAAATAAGGCATATTTAAAAAAATTAAAAAAAAACTAAAATCAGGATCTATTTTTTAAGATAGTTTCTCCTGAAGTAAAATAAAAATTTTTTGTGAAATTTAATTTCTTTTTAGAATTATATTATCTATTAAATAAATAAATAAAAATATTTTTTCTGTTTGTTTTATAAGTTAAAATGTTAAAAATCTCTTTTATAAATTCCGTGTTAGTTTAATTATATTTCTGAAAATTGGTCACATTACGAAATCCCAAAACATTTACAAGCAATATCTATCCAAAGTAACTGTTTATTTTTGAAAACTATGTAAAATAATAATTCGAAAAAATTACTTTTCTAGAGATATATTGTATCATATTAGCATATATTTAAAATTTTGATATTAATTTAATATATGAAATATACATATACATTATAACTTTATTTTCAATAAAAAATAAGATATAAAAATAATCTAATATATAATTATTTACAATAAAATTTATATATATTTGAAAAATTTTATTATGTGCTTGTTCGCTTTTTTTTCAAACAACTTATAATATCCTGAATGGATGAAGTGCTCTAAGAAACTTTGAATTAAAACTTAAAACACTAAATATTATTATTAAGCTTTTTCAAAATAATTAGATCATTTTCTATAATTTAGACACCTATCTCAAATACAGAAACTATATTGGTACGACTTTCGATTTCTTTGTGCTCATTATTATTGGAAATTTGTTTTTTTTTAATTTTCATCGTTATCGTATTTTTCTTCTCATTCATCATAACTTTCGATGTCACTAAAATGCCTCTTTGAAAGGCTATCTTTAATCTATTCCAAAAATAAATTATTGCGCCTAAAACTTTTCCAATATTTATGCAGTTAATTTTTAATATCATATCACTTTCATGATTATATAGTAACTTTTTTTATCTAACAATGGAATTATTTTTTTCCTGAACTCATTTAAACAAGATTCTGAAATAAGATTACATGATTATATATTATATCTATGGATTCCATATAACTTATTTTCTACTAAAAATCTGGTATAGTAGTATTTTCCACCATTACAGTGTAATTTGGTTTTTTAAATGTCTATTAAAGTAAGTGCACTTTTAATTTAGAAATTTTACATTTTTCCATAGGTTAAAATAAAGAAGTTGTGTTTGGGTTAATGATAAAAACACTTTATTCCATATATTATATTTGACAAAAATTTAAAGTATCAGTGCATTATTCATTATTATTAAAATTTTAAAATCTATTTTCACCCTTTTATAATATTTTTTCAATTTCTTTTAAGTTTATAGATAAAATATTGATTAAATAAATATTTTGTCAAATATCCATTTTTTTATGATCTCGCAATAGATTTAAGATCGTTTTTATTGCATTCTCTTAAAGCTCTAAGTTTTTTAAAATTTGTAGATCATCATTGATTTTAGTTTAAAGTATCTGGTAAAATTGTATTCTAGCACTAGAGTTGCTTTATCTTTTATAATTTTTAATCCTGAAAATTTTTTCTGTTCTAATGAAGTATATGTTCTTTTAGGAATTATTTTCCAATTTATGGTAGTTTCATAAATGCTAAATATCTATAATACCAGATAAATTTAATTTGATCTAACTCTATTAATTATTAATTCTAATAGGTTATCTAACAAGATAGATAGCTTCCTTTTGATATCATTTTACTAAACTCATTAGGAAAAGCTCTCGCAGCAATGTGACTAACAATTACAGCCTTTCCTGTAAATTCTTCACTATTTACTCACTATTATCGCTTAAAACTATCAAAAAATCGATTGAGAACTACAAAATTGATAATTTTAGCACCAGTAAACTCTCCTTTATTTCATAAAACATTAAAAGCACTTTTTTTTTTTTAATAGTAACAGTTGAAGCTGCAGAGTCATTTCTTACTTGTATATCTATTCGCTCTTTTTCTTCTTTTTCCATACTAAAAATGACTTCATTTTTAGTATGGAAAAAATTTTTATTCCTGTTTTTAAATAAAAATATATCTCTAATTCTTATTTTTTATGAGTTTTTAATATTATATCTCATATTAATTTCATTTATTCCTATATTTTTTGCTTCCTTAGATATATTATTTCCACTCTGAAGCATAAATAGAGCCTCTATTTTTGCAGATTGATATTGATATTCTTTTTTTATTAGATTTATTGATCATTTTAATATTTTTGACTGAAAAATATTTAAGATATAAAATATTATTATATAAAATAAAAAAAGTATTTCAATATATTATTTTTATGAATAATTGTAAATTAAAAATATATCTCATTATGCGCATGGCTTATAAAAAGCTTCAATTCTTTTTAAAGCAACAAAAAAAAACATTTCCCGATTTATTAAGAAAAAAAACCTTACGTAAAACAAAAAAAAAAATCATACCTTTAAATTTTACGAATAATAAATTCGTGATTAAAGAGATTTGCCTGTACCATTAAGGTGATTTATCTATTTTTTTTTAATGAAACTGTTTTCTAAATAAAAATTTATGAAAAATCTTTCATTTATTTAAAGCAACATTACGTTATATATGGGAAATGAATTGAATCTATAAAATAATAAAAAATTAATTATTAAATTTTGAGGCAGAACGCTTTGGATGGAATGTGAAGTTATGATTGATACGACATGTCCTGTATCCTATCCAAGTAAAATTGATATTTTTAATCTAAATATTTCAAAAATTAGTAAATTACAATGACATTTTTTAGTTTAATTTAGTTTTTATAGTAAAAAATGTATAAGGATCAAAATACAACAAATTTTTATTATTATATGGATCTTAAAATTCGCAAATATTTACGATTAAAATTTTCATGAATTATTGTTGCATAAATAATTCAAATATTACGACTGTATCTTTTCAAGATAATTTTTAATACACTCAATAATTGTCTAATTTAACAATAATATATTAAAGCCGCATTCTGAAAATAAATGTAACGGTAGACTTAATGGCTAAGGATTATAAGGTTTTATTTATTTTGAGCTAAGTGATAAAAAATAACAAAATAAAGTATAAAATAAAATATATAAAGTAAGAAAATTTTTTTGAATAGGACAAGTACGAGGGTCAGAAGATAGGAATAAAATATGTGTTGAAAAGCTTAACCTTATTTTGGGTATGGCTAAGATCTGGTTTATATAACTATACTTTTATTCTAGATAATAAATTCGACGTAATCTTTTCACGATAAAATTTTCTTGTTTACTTGTAATGGAAAATCAAGATTCTGATTGTCAATTAAGGACAATTTTAATCAAGCAATTTACAGAAATTAATATCCAATACATATAATAATACTATTTTTGCGACTAAATTGTAAAATATTTTTGAATAAGCATTTAAAATAAATTTTAGAATTCAGGTCGGGGAACTAACAAAAAAGTATGAACAACTAGTAAATTTTATTGGAATAAATTATGGTAATAGCCTTAAATTAATTATTTTAATGGTAGATTTATTAAACTACTTAGTTTATTTAAATAAAAATATAAAAATTTTAATTAAGTAAATCAATTTGATTTCAATAATATATCAAATAGATAATAAATTATTCTTTAATCGAGATGATACTTTATAATAAATACACTATAAGTGATTAGATGAGTTGTATTTTATTTATAAATTAGAAAAAAATAAATAAAAAATTTATTAAATTAAAAATATTTAGGTTAATATATATTTTATAGTACTTTTTATTGAGTAGTTTACTTTTCTATCAGTCAAGAAATTGAGATTATTAAATTTGGATTTTATGGAAAGAAAAATTTTTTGAGTCGTTGATACCAATCTAATGGAAATTTAATGAATTATTTTTTCCTATAAGAATACAGAAAAATCTAAATTTAGAATAAAAATAAGGTTAAATAATAAAATGTTTTAGCTATGCCATTTTTACGTGAATCTTATTCTTACTTTCTCTTTTTTTTGATTTAATTTCAAGATAAATATCATTTATTAATAAATGTTATATTTTATCCAAGAAATAATAATTTTTATCAAATCTTTGAGAGTTTTCATAATAATCTTATGATTGACTTTAAAAATTCTAAAATCAGTATTAATTATAATTTTATTTAAAACGCATTATATTTCTGAAAACGGGACTTTTTAGATCTAATAAATTATTTATTGGATTAAACTAATTAATTTCTATAAAATTTTTTCCTTGTAATTAATAGCACAAAAAACCCACTAAACCATTTATATTACATTTTTTATAGCAATTTATATCTATTAACAATACTATACGTAGTCATAATTTATGAAACCTCTTAAAATTAAATTAGTTTAGAATTTATATTCTTAATTTTACAAAATGTGACCATAATCACATTCTTTTACATATAGATTTAATTTACATCAAAAATATTATACTATTTTTACTATTAGGTTAATTTAAATTTCGTTTTAATTTGATTAGATATAAAGAAAAAAGAAAATACAATATGCAAGTCAATAAAGTCAATGTATTTTATTATTTAGAGTATTATCCTTCTCTTTGGCATCTTTTGTCTTTCATTTTATAGTTTTTATTTTTATGATTTTTCCTTTTCTTATTTATTTATTGCTTTGCTTTTATTAATATATATATATGCAAATAGGAAACTTTTATTTATGTCTGCAAATATTTCCTCGTTTCTGTCGATAATTTATTACTAGCTTTAATTTTATATTAGCGGAATAATAGCAAACTCATTTCTACTAATTGTAAGCATATTTAGATATAATTTGATAATAAATTACTAATAATTATACATTTTGTATATTTATACATCATCACTCCCATTTTTTGGAGATTTTTTTCCAGTACCTTTTAATCGGGATCGATGATGTAAATTTTCTTCTGATTCCCAATTATTTAATTTTTTATCCTGGAGTTTTCCATTTAAAAGGGTACAAGGTTTTCGAAATAATTTTCTTGTGGTCTAAAATTCTCTATACTTCCTTTACGTTTTAATCAATATCAAATTCTGCAGAAATCGATTTCAGAATTGTTATGGTAAACGTGCCTTATAAGATTTCGCCACCAAGATCTTGTAAAGTGTAAATTTTATTATTAGTCTTTCCCACTATTTTATACGGTCCATCATAGTTTTTTTTTTTTTTGGTTTTTATTAATTTTTGGATGGGGTTTCCATTACAATTACTACCAACTCTTTATTCTGTAATTTTTCCTACTTCAATCATATTCCTACTTTTTTTTGCCTGATGAATTTTTGTCCAGCTCTAAAATTTCTTTGAAAATATATTTATTCGTATTTTCCACCTTCTCTTCAACATTTTTTTTTGCAACAACTTGCGTTGATATTTTCTTTTCTATAGTCTTCAAAAGAATTTTCCTCTCTACAAAAAATTACAGCAAACGAAGCGGATTTGATTTACTTTTTGATTTTTATGTTTATAAAATTCATATCCATAGGAGCATGCAATTCCCATTCTTTTTCACTCGCTTGAAAATTTTTTTCTCAGAATACTTTTTATAATACCAACAGACTTTTCGGAAATTCCATCAGCATAGGGTTTAAACATCCTTAATATCATATGTTAGATTTACGCTGAGTTGGCTAGCTTATTTATTAGCGAGTTAACATACTCTTTCCCATAATCGTTTTGCAATATCTTAGTAAACATAAATTTAGATAATATTTCAATTAAAGCTATTGTTTTTTTTTTAAATTTATTTGGTATAGGCTTGAGAGCAGTAAATTTTGAGTGTATTTCAACTAAAAATGGGAGATAAATATTTCCTTGAAGTGATTTTATGTACGGCCCTGCCAAGTCAATAGATATATGGTCAAAGGGCTTATTTGCGTGAATTGGTTGTAATGGATTGTATCCAGACCTCGCCATATTATATTTTAATCAAGCAATGCACTTTGCGCAATATTTTTAGGCGCCAGAATTTAAACCTTTTCGATGTTCCATTTTTTTATGTTTTTATTCAACATGCGCATTAGCCCAAAAATGCTTTAGTAAATGGTATTTTTCAAGAATATCTTTCTTTTCTTTTGATCTGTAATTTCTCGCTTTGAAGAACTTTAACCTTTTTTATACTATTTTTAACATTTTCTGCAATGATATTATTTTCAAAGCTAGAATAAATTCTTTTTAAGCAGATAGGTAAAACATATTTAATTCCAGAAAGGTGATATACTCTTAAATTATGTTTGAATAGAGTTTTTATACAGCCAATTAACATAGGATTTAAGTTTTTTTGTGAATGGAAATATGTTAGAGCGGCTAAATTGGCGTATAAGCTAATTTGTACATTGTGCATAAGGTAATACAATTTTTTTAAACTTAATATCATACCAAGAAATTCCTTTTTAGTTGCCGAATATTTATTTCAATTTTTGTTAAGCCCGTGATTAAAATTATATATACTTTGTTTTTCCTCCAATATTTTAAAATAAAACACATCCTAATCCTAAATTGAACGAATCTGTTGCTATGCAAAATGAATAATCAAAATCGGGTCCATTTTATATAGAAGTTGCGCTATGGATCTTGATAATCATATTTAATGATTCTTCATTTTCTTTTTCCCATCTAGATTTACTAGCAAACCTCAGTGTATCAAATGAAGAAGAAAATTGAAATATTAAAGGTACTAACTCTCTGAAGTAACTTATAAGTCCCAAAAATTTTTGTACTTGTACTTGCTTTGATTTATATTCTTTTTTATAACACATAAATTTACAATCTTTCTCTTATCATGACTCCACCCCCTCTTTGTTTATAGTAATTTCAAGAAGTTCAATTTCTTGTTGTTAAAAATGGTATTTTTTTTTGTTTAGAATTAACTCTGCATTATCCATGATTTCTAAGGCTTTCAACAAATTTTTTGTGCTCTTCTTATCTAGAAGAATGTATATAAATGTTATACAAAAACTTACTTATAAATTCATAGTCCTTAGTAAGTGTAAGTATAACACATTGGAATTTTGAGGCATATTTTTAAGCTCAAATGGCGCTCTTGTGAATGAATATTGCGTTCCTAACCGAATAAAACTGTTTTCCATATATGTTTTGGATATATTGGATATCCGTGAGAAGCAATTTTTAGATCTAAAACCGAATCAATGGTTTTACTTTGCAATGACTTGAAAATTTCGCTTATTTTCGGAGATGGGAATCTGTCATCCGCTAATTTTATATTTAACACTCTGAAATCGTGGCAAACTCGAACCTGAGTTTTTTCTCACAAATGATCTTTTTTGGGTAATAGCAAACAGCGGTGTATTAAAAGTAGTTTCTAAAGGGGTAGTTTTTATTATACCGTTTTCTAGCCAACATTTTATCTCAACTTATATTGGCGCAATAGAATTTTATGTTGCTGGATACAGCTTCTTATAAACAGTTCTGTTTTTCAGAGTGTAAAATAAATTTTCGCTTCTTCTATGGCGCAAGGATTTAAAGTGCCTATGTTTTCAATTATTTTTAACTGTTCTAAAATATCGTCGCTCAATATTTTATTGGCTCCATTGGAAGATTTTAAGCAAATGCCTTCAATTTTATGAATAATAGAATCTGTAGATAATTTTTTAAATTCATTAGGGAATTTATATGGAAAACCAAAAATTTTGAATTTTAGCCTTTTAATAAGGTCTTTTCGTATAGGTATTTAATATTCATGCATTTCTATTAGCACCTCAAATTTGAAATTTATAATAATTTTTCCATGCGTATATTGTTACTAAATCAGTTATTTTATAACGTGACTGCTTTACCTGAATGTAGGAATACATATTATAGCTATCTATGCTTTTACAATTAATATTAATTCTTTAGTAAGTTTGTCGGGTACGCATGAAAACTTTGGCGCCGGTATCTAGCTCAGCATAAATTATATGGTAATATATTAGTGTTGGAAAAATGAGATCTTTATTCGATTTATCTGAAGCATCGAAATATAATTTCTTAATAGAGTGCTTTTTTTTGGCCTCAGCTACTGGCGACGTATCGATTTTAAGGTCCGATATTCTCTGTATTTGAAGTTGATCGTAATTTTTGACTGGAAATTCTATTGAGGTATGGTATTGACTTGCACATGAATCACAAGTATCGTACTCTATCTTTATTTTTGATGAACCAGCGCTATAGTTGCTATTGTTTTTATTAGGATAGCAGATTTCATTACTGTTCGATTTTGAATTATGAAAGGTGCAGAATTTTCCTGTTTATTTATTTTTTTTTTTGGATTCTTGGTTGTATGAGTGATTATTTTTACATCCTCTTGATTCATTAAAATTGGTATTGAAAAGGTTAAATTTTAAAAAATGGAATATGATTGATTGATTGAAAATTGTGGATATTTGTATAATTTTTTTGAAGTTTGCCCTATGAATAAAATGAGTACCACGTGAGATCTGTATAGCTAACTGGGATATTGATAAAATCTTGTACTTTTTTCTGTTGCCTATAATAGTTCCTTCTATTTGCCAATTTTATCCCATTAAGTAGGCAGGCCATAAAATCTGATTGTTGCACTGACGTATGATTTTGGTAGTTGTGCTGCCATCATAATTGCCTGATAACTTTTTAGAAAGGTCGGTTATATTTTCTTCTCGAAGCATTTGAATATTCTAAAGTTGATTAGTGATCTGGATTTTTATGCGTGGTGGTAAAGTAGCCTTTTTAATATAGTTTTAAATACGGGAAATCCTTCAATTCAGTTCACAGAATTTGCTAACTATTGCAAGTTTCCATGATCATAGGCAAAGAGGGTATTAGCTTAGCTCAGCTTTTTTGCGAGTCAAGTTCGTTAGACTGCAAAGTAACCTCGAATAAATCTATAAACTGGTATGTTTAGATGTATATAATAGGAGACAGATTGGTTGGCTATTTCTATGAGCTATATAATAATAATTTTTAATAATTTTTGTGGAATTGTTTGTAAAAACCATCTATTAGAGTAAAAAATTTGGAATTAAAAAATTTTTTTTTAGTGGAGAAATGAGAAAGTTTAAAACTATTTAAAAATATTAGTATTTCTAGTTTGGTCGTAATAATGATAAATTAGTACTTGTTGGAGGGTGTAAAAAAAAAAACCATTTATTAATCCTTATATAATTGATATATATATTTTTATTATCTACTTTTAAAATAAAAATCAAATGGTCCTATATATATACACAGTTATTTATTATTAAAATTTATAGAGAATGAATGTATGTAAATGTAGAAGAAGCTGAAATCATATTTAATTATTCTACAAAGATACTTGGAATTATTAAAACCTAAATCTAACCACATGATAAGTTCTATTAATAAATAATAATAATAATAACGGCGTACATATTATCGCTTATTGGCTGAATTTATAATTGACGAGATAAGCTATTTTTTATCTATGCGATACCGCCCGTTTAGGGAAAAAAATAAGGATGTGTAAGATTAGGATATATATATTTTTTTTTATTGGGGGTAGGGGAAAAAAAATGAGATTAATAAGTAAATATGATGTAAGGAGGGGGGGGGGGAGGGGAATAAAATTAGGGTTAATTTTCAGGTTTTCCGGTATAATTTTTTTCATCGTCTTTGAGGGCGGAGGAGGCGGGAGGGGGTAGGATCTGTTGGCCAAGAGGGGCATCTTTCTTGCTGCTGTTTTTAGCGTGGTTGTAGACGAGACCAGCGGCGAAACCAAAGATGACGGCCAAGATACCGCCGAAGGATACGGGGTCAGGGAAGAAGAGCATGGCGAAGATGGCGATGGGCAGCTTGTTCAAAGCGCCGACCATGGAGTAAGTGGTTGAGGAGGTGGTTCTTAGGCACCAAGCGGAAGTGTAAGAGATGGCGAATGCAGAGATACCAGAGACGAGGTTTGAGAAGATGTAGGATTTGAGCTCAGCGGAGTTTGCAGCCATAGAATAGAAGGACATGAAAGCGGACCAAGGTTCGGAGATGAGGCTGAGTAGCAAGAACATGACTAGAGTCATTGAGTTGTTATAGTAGACGGTATCAAAGTCTTTAAAGTTGACAGCGGAAATAGTTTTGCGCATAACGATGACGAAGGAGGCGGAGGCGAAGCAGTTCAAAGCCATCCAGAAATAACCAAAGAGATTGAAGGTGATATCGTTAAATGCACCAACGATGGAGGACATGACCATGAGGCCAAAGGAGATGAGCATGAGTCTGGTTACAGGGTTTCCAAAGACAAAACGTTCACCGTAAGCAACAGCGATAATGGTGAGGTTCTTGAATACGGTGAAGAGGGGAACGTTTAGATGCTGGAGGGATTTAGCACCGGTGTACAACATAATGACTTGTAAAGCGGCAACAGGGAACCAGTTTTTCATATCGCGCTGATTGAGAGGTCTATACTTGATAGTACCTCCGATCTTGCTTGCGAGGACCAAAAGGCCGACACTGGCAAAAGACTAAATGGAAGAGTATAAGGGAAAAGAGGGTGTGTTAAACAATGGTGAATGAAGGATGGATAAATAAAGGGAAATTTGGGATGGTTAAAGGGTACCTGAATAGCTAGAACGAAAAAGGCCATGTGGAATTTGAAGCCGGACAAGACAAATTTATTAGTTAGAGTCATAGTGATTGAGGATACGCAGTAAGCCAGAATAGGCACTACGGTGAGGTATTTGTCGCTCATGGTTGAAATGGGAAAATAACTCGTAAAAAGATGCTCGCTGGATAAGGGGGGGGGAGTTGAAATAAAAAAAAAGAGAATGTACGATAAAAGTAGTTGACAAGATTAGTGCAAGTATTTAAAGAATCTTTTGAAAGCTAAATACACTTTTATCTATACACTTTTTTTTTTTTTTTTAATGCTAGGGAAGCAGCTTAAGGGAGTAAGAGCTAAACAAATAAATAAAAAGTCTTGTAGAATACAGAATTAAGAAATTTGACGCTTATTATAAATCTAAATTTTCAGGAATATTAATGTTGAGCTTTTTTTTTCTTTCCTACCTATTTATTATTAGCTTAAATGGCATCTAAAAGCGCTGACATATAAACTGTCTCGCACAGCCCAATAGCATCTGCCTGGTTTCAGTGGAGCAAATAAATCGCCCAGTAATAAAAGTGCCGGATATTTGCAAGAATCTTTAATAATAGAGTTGAAAGGATTCCCGCTGTAATAAAAATCAGAAAAAAAAAAAGCGATAGTACGCTTGTTTAATAGCGTAATTTTACTGGTTGAATGGTGCCACTGGCTTACAGGTGTTAATAGACAGGCTTTTATTAAAAGATATGATCTATATCTTCGCGAATATCCAAGCTGGGCCAAACAGATTCATCCCCATGAACAAATTGATGGTTATTGGATATCATAAACGGAAATTATCCTGTGATATCATCGAATGCTATAGTGTCATTGTTTGATATTGTGTGCCAATTGGACAGGCCAAGAATGAAAGTCAATTGGTAGCTAATTAGATAAGTATTCGAAACAGTTTTCTCTGTACTTAATTCTTGCTATGAGAATTAGAGAGCCAATTAAGCGATTGCAGAATGCTCCAATCCACAATAAAGGCTATTTATTACGGAATAGGACAAGGTGATTAGGTGGCTTAATAGCGGATGATCGTCTTGTACCGGCAATTTTCGAGCATACCTTTCTGCCAGCCCTAATAAACTGTTTTATTTTAGTTTATTTTGTTACGCAGAATATCTAAAACAGATTTAATTTGGATTCAATTATACAACGCTTATTATCTTATTAGCTATGGTGCGTATAGTAACTACAACGACTGGCGAATAATTGCATTTGGCTGCCCAAATGAATATACATGACTCTTTTAACCGTTTCCCGTCCAACGCTCATTGAAAAAGTTTAATTTAGTGATTCGTTTATGGTTTAAATTAAATTTATTATTTGCTGTTATAGTACGATTAGCCAATAAATAATTAAGACACGGAATTAAAGTGATTTCATGAATCTAGTTAACTAGATTTGGTAGATCAAATATAGTTAGGCTTAATATTTAATATAAATGTATATATATATTTTTTAGTGATTACTATCAACTGTATCAATGCACTTTGTCCCATTCCTGTTGTCTAACAGTTGGAAATTTAAATGATTTAAATATTTTTTTTCTGTCTTCAAAGAGTTCTTAAGCTTATATCACAAGTATGAATACTAGCTGGTAGGAAAGGCAAACTTTAAAGTTATTTGCAGTTATAACAATCCAATTCAATTTATCTACTCAAAGGGGTTAAAAAGTGTCATAGCATCCATATAGTTACAGCAGCAGCAAAGATTATTAAGAAAATGTCATATTTTCTTACGCATCTTATTGTGCTGTTTAAAAAAGGCGTCAACATTTGAAGGTTTGACGCATTTTTCAGCGATAATAGGGCGCTGCTGCTTAAAATGCTTGAATGCTATTAAGTGAGGGGGAAAAGTTGCAGTGTATACTGAAAATAAGGCTATTCAAAAAATCAAAAACAACAAAAACAGGCACATAATTAATGGTTTTAAGCAGTCAATAAGCCACATCAAAAATTTAGCTATTAAAATATTTCGTTGCTCAGCTAAAAAAACTATTCATGGAAAAAAAAAAGAAACGTACAAAGAATGGGGGGCTCTGTTTAGTTCAGATGTCCCAATTGTAAGCGTCTCCCTTATCACTATATCTACTCAAACGTTTTAACCTTTTAAGATTGAATCTTGTATCAGTAGCAATTAAAATTAAATATAAATATATATCACAAATCGACTTGCTTCAAATTCTATTTTTATTTTTATTTTTCTTCTTTCATTCACTATAAATATAGCTATAATAAATCGTAACATAAGCGGCTTATTTTGATACTTGTCCGTCTTTAATGTTATTCTTCTTTTGGAACTCCATGAACTCTGTTTCCTTTTTCTTGTATTGCTCCATAATGGCTGCTATAACTTTGCTGATCTATTTTTATAAAAAAAAAAAAAACATACACATCTTGTTATACTCCTGAAAAGGTACCAATACATAATACCGCTTTTGATTTTCAAAAACTTATTGTTATAGTTTAAATACAAATAATAAATTAAGTTTTTACTCCATCGCGATTAGTTTTTAATGCAGGAAGCACTTCTTGAACTGATCTCTCTAGCAAAACTCCATTAATCAACCGGAAACAAGTTCTTTCTGGCTCCAATGGCTCCATCGTATCAATAACTAGTCTATTAAACCATTCCAAATTTATTACCTCCCTTAAATAAAAAATGTTCTACAAAAGAATACTTCCTTATAAAATAAAATACAAAAAATACAAAAAACTTTTCAGCTAGAACTTTATATGCGTGCTTACTTATGTTCCTCGATTTCCAGTTCCAACTCGCCCGCTTTTGACGCAAGATCTTGTAACTCCTGCTTATATTTGTTGTATT
The DNA here is from genome assembly GCA_001970855.1 of Smittium culicis. NCBI lineage: Eukaryota > Fungi > Kickxellomycota > Harpellomycetes > Harpellales > Legeriomycetaceae > Smittium > Smittium culicis. The sequence goes on along the minus strand of LSSN01005878.1, from coordinate 17,285 downwards.
GTGCTTGGATTTGCGCTTGTGACATCTTCTATCTTAATCTACCTATTAAATATACCTTTATCTTAAACTTGGAAACTTTTTGAAATCCTTAAATCAATAACTATATTTTTCTCGAATTTTTTGACAGCTGTTATATAATTTATCCTAAAAAAAGTTTCGAGTTTGAGTTTGTTTATGATTATTACTGCATTTAAAACTCGCTTAAATTATTTTATCGTGGTTTTGATTTAGCTACAAAAAAAAAAAAAGCTGACTGATTAAACTCTCTACTATAAAATATCGCTACCCTATTAGTCAGCTATTAGCCCATAATTTGTCCAGCGCCTATTAGATTTTAATCTTCAATACCAATTTGACTGCGCTCGATCCAGCTATTCGCCATATAATAGTTTGCGCTTTATATTCATTGGCCAGCTATTCGTTCTAGCACTCTTACACCTCCAGCGAATGGCTGTTATTTTGTCTATTTTGGTTATTTAATTCTGTAAAGCACTATATATAATAAAAAAGAAGCTAATTCTACACTTATATGCGTCAATTACTGTTATTTTACTCTCTTCACTTCTCAACGCATTCAAACTCCCATATCCTAATCCCAGTACAATATATTTTATCTATCTACTTCAGATATTTCCAATAACTCTCACTTATTTACCACTCATATAAACTCCACTACTATATTCACACCTCATATTTACACTACTACACAAAATGGATATCGCAAACAGGAAACCTGACTTCTTGCTCCTAGTCAACCAGTTCTCAACTTTCAATTCTGCTGGAAAGCCACTAGAAAATAAAAAACTTGAAACTTTGCGAAACCGTTTCAACGCTTCTAAGCAAAAAAAACCGATAACTGCCAACAAAATGCCCCAGTCCAACGCCAACACCAACAACGAAAAGAACAAAGTCCCTGATTTACCTCTAGCCACCGCCTTCATAAGAAGCGCTTCCTCTTTGGTACATTTTATCTTATCTTCTCAACCTCCTTTTTTATTTTAATCCCAATTATCCCTAAAATACCTTATATTCCTTTCCCTTTATCGCAATATCTAATCTATTATACAACTTACTTATCCCAAAAAAAAAAAAAAATCATTAAAATTGCTAGAACGACCAAATTTATCTTATTAAAAACTTTATAAAAAGTATCAGACCTTCTTACCTAAACACCTCCAATAACCGCTCCTCCAAAAATCGTTTCGGCGCTGAACACGAAAATTTATCTACCACAACCCACATCTCTTCCTCCCCTATAAACTTCTCAAACCTTATTGAAACTTTTTCAAATAAAAAATTATCCGAATTCGATCGCGACCAAATTGATAATTACATTAAAGCTGCTATCAGAAACTTATTCTCCCAAATTCAAGCCCTAGAAAAACTTTCCGCAACTAGTAACGCTATCCTCCTCCCCCTTAAAACTCCTTTTTTTTTTTTTTTTAAATTCAATAATACTTACTAATACCATTTTTTCTTTTTAATTAAAAATTCTTAGTTATTCAAAGCGTCGATGATTCTGATACTAAATCTAACTCAGAGGTCGCTAAAGAGCTCTTCGATAAAGCCCTTAAGCTTTTCGACCCTAGAAACCTGAAAAATGCCCACAATAACACACAATCTTACTTATCTAAACGACAAGCGCTACAGCTCCACTATAGCGGAGTTACTTGGTACCTTAATAAAAATTTAATGGATCTTAATACTATCCAAATTAAAATGGAAGAACTACGAATCGCCAACGCATCATCTAACTCGTTAGTATCCCCCCCCAAAATAATACTAATATCTCTTTTTTTTTTTTAACTCATTTTACTATTATCATCATTATTATTTTCCCCAAAAACATGCATTATATTTTTATTAACATTATTTTTTTTACCTCTACTAATCCCCAATTAGATTAAAACCAAAGCTCACTATATCAGGGACTACCAACGAAGGCTCTTCAAAATCAGACCAAAATTCGAAATTAATAAGCAGTTTACCCGAAGCTGAACAACTAAAACTCGCTCAGGAAAATAAAGCTCTTTTAGATGAATTTGAACAGACAACTAACCACGTAGCGTAAGAAATACATTTAGCCCAATTTTCAATTTTACTTTGCTTTATCTATCTCCTTATTTTTTTAAATAACAATATTTACTATTATTGCAAAATGCCAATTTTCTAATATAGTAAAACGCAAGCCGCTCTACTAGAAATCTCAACCCTGCAGTCGCAAATGTCGCAGCATTTGTCCAAACAGCTCGAACAAACAGAGCAGCTGTACAATGAATCGTTTGTTTCCCTCCAGAATATAGAAAAGGGCAACATGTCCCTCGTCTCTGCAAAAAAAAATCTTGGCGATGCAAGACGATGGACTCTAATTCTCATTCTAATTCTCTCCTTCGTCTTGCTTTTCCTTGACTGGTTTTAAAAAAAAAAAAAATAATTAAAATAAAATTTTTTTGTTTGTATAAAATTAATTCAGCTCATTTTATATATATATATATATATATATTTTGTATAGTTGAAACCAATCTCTAAAAATATATCCAAAATACATCATTAACATATCTCAACCCCAAATTCCTTGTATTTTTTACACATTTACCAAAAAAAAAAAAAAATTTACAATTATAATAATTATTTTATTTTCGCTCAACATAAGAGACAAAAAAAATTTTTTTTAATAATGTATTCTATAATGAAAAATAGATATAGCAGGATAAGGGAATTAAAATAAAAAAATCACTTGCAACGAATACATACACATGCTGAAGCAAAAAGACAAATACAAATTCCAAGTTCCAAAAAAATATTAAGCTTGGGGACACAACCACATAGCGATTAATTTATGTTAATTAATTAATTTTTTTTTCGGACAAGTTGCACGCGCGGACAGAAAAACACGGAGGGTGGGGGGGGGGAGGAGGGTTTTACGACGGCGTTGTCGTTTCTGTGGCCGTGCTCGTTTCTGCGACCACACTTGTTTCTTCGACGAAACTAGTTACTGCCCCCGCACTCGTATCTGCCGCTGTGCTCGTTGCTGTTAGTGTATTCGTATCTGTTTGTGTATTCGTATCGGTTTGTGTATTCGTTACCGCCGCTCCGCTCGTTATTGCTGATAAATCCGATTCTGCAAGTAAGCTCCTGTCTGCTGATGCGCCTGTTCCAGTCGCGGGAGAAGCGCTGGTCTCTGTTGTTGCTGGGCTAGTTTCGGTCGTAGGCGAAGCACTAGTTTCTGTTGCAGCTGGGCTAGTTTCGGTCGTGGGTGAAGCGCTGGTTTCTGTTGCTGCTGGGCTAGTCCCAGTTGTAGGTGAAGCGCTGGTTTCAGTCGTCGAGCTGGTAGTCTCTGACCCGGTATTATCTCCAACAGGTGGTGAAGCGCTCCCTGTAACTGTATCTGAGCTTGATGGCGTCTCTGTCGATGAGGTCGTCTCGCTGCTCGAAGTCGAGTCCGTGCTAGTTGGCGATTCGTTTGATACTGCTGGTTCAGTTGCGCTCGTTGTTGGTGACGTGCTGCTTGTCGAATCTGCTGTGCTCGTTTCAACCAGTGTTATCGTTGAGCTCGGTTCTGACGAGCTAGACTCCGTGACAGTTACAGTTATGTCAGGAATCGAGGTTGTTACCGTAACTTCCGTCGTTACAACAACAGTCGTTGTCACGTCGACCACCACGAGCGATGTCGATAGATACGACGTTGTATCAACCACAGTTGGACTAGTCGATGAAGTCGACGGTGACTCGCTTGTTGTTTCTGAGCTTGACGATGAGGAAGTCGATGAGCTTGATGAGGAAGTCTCTGAGCTTGATGAGGTAGTCGATGAGCTTGAAGTCGAGGAAGTCTCTGAGCTTGAAGTCGAGGAGGTCTCTGAACTTGAGGTCGAGGAGGTCTCTGAGCTTGAAGTCGAGGAGGTCTCTGAGCTTGAAGTCGAGGAAGTCTCTGAGCTTGAAGTCGAGGAAGTCTCTGAGCTTGAAGTCGAGGAAGTCTCTGAGCTTGATGAAGAAGAAGTCTCTGAGCTCGATGACGAAGTGCTCAAAGAAGTACTTGATGATGATGAAGATTCTGTTGTTGACTCTTCAGTTGGCTCAGTTGACGGTACTGTAGTCGGTTCTGAGCTAGATGAAGACGTTGTGCTACTAGTAGATGATTGCGAATTGTCGTTTTCATCAGGAGTTGAACTAGATTCAGTAACAGAGGGTCCAGGACTCGAAGTACTTGAAGTATTTTGGTTAATTGTGTTTCTTATTGTTTCATTTGGTGTTTCATTTCCACCATCCTCAGAACTTGGTCCAGATTCTGATAAAGCCTGGCCAGATGAAGTGCTAGATTCTTCTTCTGGAGGCCCGCCGCCTTCTGTAAATGTAACTATTGTATCTGAACTGCTGGAGCTTGTATCTTCTGCCTCTTCATTCTGTCTCACGCCCAATCTTTTCAATTTAGAATTGTCTAATTACAAATAAAAAATCATATTATATAAATTTTTGTTGAATTTTTATATTTTTCTATCTATTTTTTCATGATCAAATATGTTACGAATATATTACCTATTGCTGTCTTAATTTCTGTATCCAAGTTTCTCTTTCCCAGTTTGTGGGAAGGGTTAGATATTATTTCTGTATCCCTTTTTATAAAGTTTTTACCAGAGCCAGGTTCTTGTGAATTCTGAATTCCATGATAATTAACCAGATTCATATCAATAGGAACAGAAAAAGCTCCCAATAATGAGCTTATCAAAATGGTATTAGAGAATATTGTTTTAAATTGAACCATTTTTAATTCTATTATTGATGATTATATTTTTTTATATAAAAAATGAATTATTAAATTGTATTAGTAAATTTGTAACAGACTTATTATTTATCTATTAAATTATTGTTATTATGATAGTATGTTATGAGCGCTTCAAAATAAGTAAATAGTAACTAGATTATTTTTATAAAGTTTCTTTGCTTTAAAATGAAGTATATGCACCTTAATGAAATGCTATGAAATTGAATGAGTTTTATGAATTAAATTAACTTTATGCAAATGCATTAGAATAAATGTATCAATGATTATTAGTTTACTTTTATTAGAGTACTTTTGATTCTATTTATACTGCTAAACTTTTCATTTATGTGTAAAATTATTGTTCTTTTTTTTCTATTTATTATTAAAATAATTTTGCTCCTGGGATATTTGTTAGATAGCACATGGTATCGCATATTGAAATAACTAATGTACGAATCTTTTACTCATTCTTGTATATAATCTGTTTACACTCAATAAATCAATGATTAAATTATTTTTTAATGTTAAAATATCACAATTTTACTATTATTTAATTTTTAAATTAATAATTATAAAAATCGGATTACACATAGGTTTTTAAATCTAGTCCATATATCTTGTGTACTTGAATCATGGCTCACCCTTCTAGAGTGCTCCTTTTATATTATTTTAAATTCTTATAAGGGCACATATTTACTAATTAAATTTCATTTTACCAATATTTTGCCCATATGCAGGTAGTATCTTGTATAAGGAATTTTTCCAATAAAAAATTATCTAGATGCCCCCCACAACTCTTAATTATTTTCTTTCTATCCTATTAAAAAAAGAGGAAAAAAATATTATTTCAATCATACAAGCCAACTTTTTCTCCGCCTTTTGCTTTTAAATGTATTTAAGTTAAATAATTTGACATTACTTTAGCTCTTTTTTATGACCAATACGCTTAAACATTTTGAAAAATTATTATAGGCAAAGTTTATTAAAAACTACATTTTATCGGGAAAATAGTATAAAATAGACAATTACAAACTAAAACTAATTAATAGGTTTTTTTTTTATTAGAAAGATTTATTTCAGCATAAATAAAAAATATTTAAAACTAATTTTAAAATTTATAAAATTTATAAAATTGTTGAATAAAAGCTAATTAATAGGTTATTCACTTATCAAGTGGTTGCCTAGATTTGTTGGAACTTAAAATAACCTACAATACTCAAAAGGATTTACTATTATTTTTTTAATTTTAGTTGTGTGAATGTTGTATCTAGTGGGATTTATAAGCCAATAATCACTTAAGAATTCAAATAATTTAATTATAACTATTTTGATTTCAATTCGAGGTATTCGGAATAACGTTTTATTTTATCATCTATATAGCTGTAGTTTATAAACTTTTAAATTAGCATTATTTAACTAATATTACTGACTTTTAGTGAAAACAGGCGCAAAGAACATCTATTTATTTCATCAATATAGCATTAAAATTTTGATAAACTAGTTAAGATAAAATCCATTTTAATTATTTACACTCGTGTGTTTTATCTGTAATTTTCTATTCCTACATTCATTTTAATTATAGTGAACTCATAAAATTAACCAATAAATCTATAACTTTACATAGTTTACAGATACATTAATATCGTTAAACTTGACTATAATTTATCGTTATATTCTGTAGAATTTAACATCTTTTGATTAATCTATAATAACAAGTTGATAATTTTATTAGCTGGTAAATTTTATACTTATGGATAGTATTTGATTTAGCCTTATTAGATGAAAATTATTGAGCGCTCATAATTAATCAATTTTTTTAATTTAATGTTCTAATTGGCAAATGTATAATTATGAAGTATTCTTTTATCAACTTATCGTTACCCAATTGTTCACATAATTTTTTAGTGAGTTATAAGTTTACTTTTTTTTGGTCAGATTGAAAGGGGTCTGTACTTAATATATTTTAATTAAAAAAACAATCTTTTCTTAAAAATAATAATAAACTATACAATTCAAAATATAAATCAGTTAGTAATATATTAAGCCTGTAATCAGCCTTTCTGAATTATCAATCGGAAAATAATTTAAAATAAACTGAATTTCCCTGGTCACTATAAAGTACTAATTTGGCTTGATATTTTAAGAAGTATTGAAATCTATTAATAAATCCAGCTGAATTACTATTTCAATTTAAGTATTACTACTTTAAGCTCTTTTTTTATTTATAAACCCATAAGAAAGTGTAACCAAAGAAATAAAATAGTAAGAAATCGAGTCATATTTAATTTAAATTATCGAAAATTACCACAATTATCAAAATAACTGCATTCGAATAGAATATCAAATATTTTTTTGCTATAATTTATTTTTTTAGAAATTCGTTAATCTATATTTTTTTGCATAATAAAATTCAACTCGCGATGAAAGGTAATAAAATCTAACAGCATCTGTGTTTAAAACTGCGCAAAATTAAATAAATTATATCAAGATTTTATTCTGCAATATTATTGTCTCTACTAATGTGTAAAATTCAAAATAAAAAGCCGAGTCAATAACCAAATAAATTTATTGTCAATTATTTAATAATATATTTCATCTTTTGATATTAATTAAAAAAATAGTGATTGTAATTTATATTCATCTATTTTAATATTTTCCGACCTATACTATTCCTCATAATTCAATACTGACATAATTACGAGAATGACATGCTATTTACAAGTTTAAATTGTGTTTTGCAATTTATCTTGTGTAAACATAATAATTTTTTAACAATAGCTACTTGAATTTATTTTTGCATTTTATGTGGACATTCTAAAATCGTTTAAAAAGCCTAAAACATCATATATAGTATTATAAAAAATCTTAATGAATGATATTTAAAGTAATTAATTGATTACTATTTATCAAATTTTAATCTTTAATTGAAAATTTTGAAATTTGATTAATATCAGTAGACTACTATAGGCAAAATTATCCAATATCATCAATTTTACTATAATGAAAACCAAATAGTTTTCAAGAACTATAGATGTTTTTTTTTTTAAAGTTGATGAATCTTACTTTATTTTTTGAAACTCTTTAGGTTTTCACACATGATTTTAATATGTATTAATTTAATACAAAGCTTTATTTTTGTGCGTTATTAATTCAGATTTATGGTTCAATAATGATAAATTGAATCAATACTCGCTTTTTTAGCCTCAAATATTATAATAGATAAAATTTTCTTATAAGGTGATATATCTAATTTTTTTTTTTTTGGAGCTTTTAAATCGTAATCTCAATCTTTTAGCGATATTAGACTGATTTATTTATTATTAATATTATTATTTTAAAATTTTTATTATCAATTAAAAACTGTTTCACCTCAAAAAAATTATAGAATGGATATTTTTACATATACCTAAACTTTAAATTTAAATCAAAATATTTAATTATTAAACTGGTGTATAAATATGAAGTGCTCTATAATTTTGGAATTTCATTTTAGTTATTATAAAATATTTAAAGTTTTAATTTAAAATATTTTTTTAATTTGTTACTTATTTTTCTTACTTTATTCAATTAATACTACTAGTAATAATAAATTTGTTTTTTTTTTTGAACTTTTTACATATAGATATGTTAAACTATTGAAAAAACTAACACTATTTACTAAATTAAAATAATAGTTCAAATTCATATTCCTAAAATTTTAAACTATTTTATTAATCGAACCAATATTTTATTTTTCGTAATATAGATAAGTATATTGTATACTTATATCGAATGATTGTATATATTAAGTATATATTCACAATTTTATACAAAGTATTTTTGCATTGAACGATTTTAAAAACTAAATCCTAAAAAATATAATTGATTACATTAGTAATAAAATAAAATAAAATAATTTTCTGTAATTTTAATTTCAAATAGGATAAAATACACTATATTTTATTTTTTTGTGCTGAATGTCTAATAAAAAGACTGAAGCTCAGAAATTTTTATTTAAAGTGATTGTGAACAAGTAGCATAAATGTATTGTTATTTTTTAGAATTTTAACGAAGATATTATATACTAGTGATAAATACAGCATGTTTATATAATTTTTTATTCTATTGATATTTTTTACAATAGGAGATTATTTTGAAGAGAGAGTCTTAATATAAAAATAATTTTATTTTCATATCAATCTACATAAAACTATCAATTTTAAAGAAAATAAATTCAATAGAATTTTTAAAAGGAATTGAAACTAAACTTAAGTAGATGAATATGAAAAATACTGTAGAAAAAATCCTGGCCCTCATAAATAACTCGTATAAATTAACAAACGATAAATCGGTTTTAACCTTGAAGCAATTCACATCCTATATACTTTAATAATAGAAATAACATGAAAATTTCCTTCATTATTAAAAATTAAAAAGTACAGTTTTAAATACATTCTTAATTTGATTAAATCTATTTTTTAGATTGAATTCAGAATAGAAAGTTTATTTGATTTATAATTAAAAGCCGTGAGAAAAATACGTATATACTTGTTAGCATATTACCCATTACGGGCAGTAAACCATTTTTGATCTACCAAACATAATCAAACGTTTCTATTAAATTAATTTTTTTCGAGGTCTTAAGAGGTATTGGTTTATTGTACAATAACAGCAAAAAATTGATTTACTTATAAATCATTATATAATCTTTTTTTTAAGAGTACTGTACGGGAAAGGATTAAATAAAATGCAAAATAATGTTTTAAAAAACGTAAATATTATGCTAATCTGAATATATTATTATTTATTTAACTTTAAGCAGGGTTTTAATTTAAACTAGCGTTTAATTTATTAAAATATTTGATAAATTCATCAGTAATTTGTTTCTTTATAGTATTTAGGTCGTATGATTTTCGGCAACCTTTATTGTTCTACTGATCGATCAGGCGATCAGATAAATATATTACCACCTACCAGTTAAATTAATTTAGGTGTAAAAATTTAAAATATGAATTCTGAATATAAAATTTTTTTCTATATTCGCCTATTTTATAGAGTAGTTTATCTGTTGAGAAAAATTGGCTAGGTTTATGACTAAGTTATGCATTGAAAAATATAACTATGTGAATATTTCAAAATATCCATTGTCTTAAATTAAATGTAAATTAAAAGACAATTGAAAGATCAAACTAAATGAACTAGAAAACTAATTTATGGCAGTAATATTCTTAGTATGTAATATTGTTTAAAATTGTAAATAATATAAAAAAGCTATTTTTTTAGTTCAGGTTCTATTCTAAATACTTTAATGCAGTTTTTGGTTGATTTGACTTTGTTCCATCTACCTAGTTTATGTTCTTGACCAACTGCTGCTACAATTGATATAGGATTTGCTGTGGTTACTAGTGAGTTGCGATTTGGACTTTTATGCTCGTAAACAAGTGCTTTATTTATGTAGCCTAAAACTGGGATAGTGTTAATAAGGGAAAAACCTTGGTATTTATTTTGTTGAACTTTCCAAATCTTAATATATCCATCATACGATCCACTAACAAACAAATCAGACAGTGGTAAAGAAGCGAGTGTAGTAATCGATCGTGGGTAGAAAGTAGGACCATCTTGTTCAATACCGTGAGCGATATGGAAAGTAAATATTGGCTTTTTTTTGCTAAAGCTCCATAAAGAAATAGCTCTAAGAATAAACAAAAAAAAATTGTTGAATAATTAATAATAAAATAAATATTGAATGTAACAAGTGGTGGGCTATATCACTTACCCTGAATCACCGCCAGTAACAAAGGTCTCTTCGTCTAGCATAGAGACAGCTTCGACAGACATTTCTACAAAGTTGATAGATCTTTCTTTAGCCAGTTCCAAATCTTTCTTGTATTGCTTTATAGCCTCAACAACAGAGCGGTTTACACGTTTTGCATTTAAAGCTATAGCACTACTATCAATATCAACATCCTCTTCGTTATAAGAGTCTTCTCCTGGTAAGCTTATAAAGTCATCTTCTTTGACTTGGTAATTTTTAGTACTTGCTAGAGCACTAGAAGCTTCGGTGGCTACACCAGCTCTAAAAACTAGCTGAGTTTCGTCGATAATTTTCCATACACGTGCACTTTTATCTCTTGAACCAACAGTTATAGCTTGCTCTCTTTGGATAGTACATATATCACCTATAGAGTCTTGGTGACCATATAAAGTTTCAATAAAAGCCCTTTCATCAACATTCCATAATTTTACCATTCGGTCCATAGAGCATGAGTAAAGTTGGTTATGGCCTTTGCGGAAAGCTAGGCCAGTAACTGAATCCTTATGCTGTCTAAAGGTATTTATATACTCCATTGTTGAAGCGTCCCATATATGGATGAGTCTATCTTTAGAGCCCGTTGCTAAAAATTTTCCATCTGACGATATTGCCATACATAATATGCTATCGCAATGCCCCAGACTATAATCTTTACCTCCTTTTTTTTGTCCTTTAATACTTTTAATTCTTTTATTTAGTTCGAGACTCCCTAAAATAAAAAAATTAGTAGTATTGATATATATGAATAAGATTTGAATGAAAAAAGATAACTTGAATAATTAATAATATCAAAGGCCCTTACATTTGACTAAGCTGTTATCCTTTGATCCACTATATAAATACTTTCCGTCTGGGGATATTTCAACGCAAGTGACTGATAAATGATGAGCATTTTTAAAAGTAAGAGGTTTTAGGTTAGATAAGTTACTCTTGTAGCTATCAGCTATTCTTTTGTGCATTTTTCCTAAACTATCATCAACATCTTGTTGCAATCTGGACGATATGAGATCTTTGTCAATTTGTTCAGCATCAGCTTCCATATCCTCTAAATAAGTAATTTGAAAAATATTAGAAACTAAACAATTAGAATTAAGTGATAGAATAATTACCTGCATCTTTTCTAAGATTTGAAACATATTCTTTAGCAATCCTTAATCTTTTTTCGGTTTCAGTTTCGAGATTTGAATCACTTTCATCAGTAAAATTATCGGCTTCAGAATCACTTGCGCTGTCATCATAGTCTGCATTTACTCCGACTTGATCAAAATCGTCATTATCTTCCTCATTAGATTTTCGTTTAGTCTGGATTTGTTGTGATTTTGATTTTTTATTTAATCTTCCTTGATTTTGATTGAAATTTTTTCGCTTTCCAGAAAAACCTCCCTTTTTTTCGCCTACTGGCTTTGATAAAAATTTATCCTTGGCCATGTCTATATGTAATGTATTAATATTAGATTCCTTGAATAAAAAAGCTCTTTAATAGCAAAATGATTATAGTCCAGCGATTTGAATAAGAATAAAAGATTTTTTAAAGGTATAAATTATTTTCTTATAATATCAAAAGCTCGTTGATATAATAGAAGTGCTAGAGTCGATTCTATTTGACTTTTTTTTTTTTTTAATTTTTAACAAATAAAAATCTTAAACTGAAGAAATTAGCACTGAAAATTTTTTAATACCGTTTTTGAAGCTAAAAATTTTTTATGATCAGCCAATAAAATATAGAATAATCTCAAGCCAATAATTATAAAGCTCAGATTTTTATTTTACTTCGATTAGCCAATAATATGGCAATTAATTATTTCTTTCCTAAACTATACTATGGCCAAAAGATGAAATCTAAAGTAAAAATAATAAAAATCAGCTTCATTATTGAGCCAGGCGGAAAAGCTGACTTTAATAATAGTTATCTGTACCTCTCACGCCGTCTCTATTTACAATTTATTAACTTTTAATTATCATACATATAAAATTATTTCATTTCAAAAATTATCTAAATAAGTTAAAATAATCAGCACCAAAATCATAATCGATATCAACTCTTACACTTAAAAAAAACTACAAATAGATTTCATTTTCATTAAAATAAATATGTTCATTAAAATTTAAAAACTAAAAAAATAGCATAATTCAATAACACTATACGATTTATGATTAACAGTTTGTAAAATTTTCGCACGCGTTTGCAACGTATTATTTTGTAGAAATATGAATCATTTTACATATATTCACTCTAATTTTAAAGTAGTTATTTTATTTAGGTGATTTTTTTATAAGATAATGGTAATCCAACATTTTAATTATTTTCATATATTCTTTGACGGCGAAAATAGTAATTAAAATCATCTCTATTTTATGCTTTGCTTTATTCCTGAATAAAATTTACAAAAAAAAATATCATTATAACTCAATTTTATTTTTGAATAAAATTTTTACTAATTTATTTTCAAATAAATTTTAACTAAATTATTGATTTCATCAAAATACAATCAATAATCTTAATTAAAATAAAATAAAATAAAAATGTATATATAAGTTGCTTAAGTCTTTTAGAAATGATTACCAATTTTTATTAGTCACAAAAAATATTCTAGATCCAAATTTTAATTATATTATCAAATTTTATATGTTTGCAAATTGATTTTATCTAGATATTTAATATGAATACAGATTTATAAAAACAAACAAACAAACTTGTATCATATTTTTTTCGAGGACACCCAATAAAGGCCTAAATTCATTGTCTTTTTATCGAAATACTTATTATATCATTTGGCTATTAAGCAATTTTTTATAAAAAGTTAATGAAATTATCAATCGTTGAGATACATGTTTCAAGAACAATTAACTGTATCGATATCAGATATACTATGAGCAAAAAAAATATTAAATAGAAAAAATGCGAAATTTTGTAAAGTGTTAAAATCAAGCAAAGTAGAATAAAATAAATAAAGTTATATAAAAAGTTAAAGTAAATTTATGTTCAGGAATTTCGTTTTATATCATGATCTAAAAGTCCTAAAATTAAATTTCTAAATATAAAAAGCATTAAATAAATTAGTTAAAGTTTATACTAGGATACTATACCTAATTTAAGACTAATTAAACAATTTTTTTATATGTTTATATTACGTATATTATAGTGAAAGATTTATTTTATACTCAAGGTTTTATTTTTTCTTAATTCGATAATACCGCATTTTATTTTTATTGCGATAAACTATATTTTCTAAAATTTGTTTCGAAATCATTAGAAAATCTTTTCTACATTATAAGTTTATTATTTTTATCTGTTTTATTAGAAAATTCATCCAAATAAGGCAGGGCCTATATTTATTTCAATTCTTACACGTATACTGTAAACTGACGAGAAATACACGCTGAGAAAAAATTCCAAAATATAAATTATTAATTTTTTTTTATTTAGAGTATCCAGTTTTATATAATTTCATTAGAATAAAAAGTGCAATTAAAGGCATATTTTTTAGATTTATATTTATTAAAATTATAAAATTTTTCATTATAGTGTAGTAAATATTTTAGGTAATCCAAAAAAATTACCTAAATACTTAATATTAAATAAAATCATATTTATGCTAAGTATTTATAAATATAAATGAACTCTTGATAAAAAAAAATAAAGATTTTACTTGCTTATTACGGAGACATTCGAAATAACCGAATACCGAAAACGTCAAAACAAAAATGAAAAAAGACACAGAATTTGGGATAAAAAAAAATTCGTAAAAACTTTTGAACTAGTAATTTTGACTTATATTTCTCTTACTATTCGTTTAGTATAAAATAATAAATAAGCTTGTTAAAAATCATTCTTTTTATTCTTTTAAAAAAAATTATTAATTTGTAAACCAATTATAATTGTATTGAGTAAATAATAGCGTGACAATAGTAATAAATTGTATTTTATATTTTTAATAAAGCATGCATACCTTCAGTGTTCACATTATTTTTTCTTTCGCTTCAAAATCAAATATTATTAATAAATGATCAAAATATTAAATAAAACTGAATAACTTTAAAGTTCTTTATAAAAATATACTATAAAAATTTCTGAAAAAGGGCTTTTTTTTAATTAAAATTACAAAATTCAATACATTTCCAAATTAAAATTAAAATATGACTATCAAATGTTATTTCTACAGAAATATAGATTTATAAATTTTTAATCATTTATGAATTTTGAATTTGCATAATTTTCTTGCGAAATTATTATTAGAATTTATGCGATGTAAAAATAAATAATTTTATATATTAAAATATCGGGAAATTAATCTAATTAAATCTAGGATAAATTTAGAATTCCATTCAATAAAAATTTAAAATTTATCTATAATAAAATAATCAAAAAGCTATTTTTGGATAAAACCATGATAAAACACAGAGTATAAATGGTTTTTAATTTCCCTCAACAGTATTCTATGATTAAATATAAAAAAAATTATTGTTAATTCCAAATTATGAAATCATTAAAATAAAAGCTTATATGACAAAATAATTAAGTCTTTGATAGTTTTTTAAAAAAAATAGCTTAAATCCAAAAAATTTTCTATTTACATACAATATAACATACTAAAAAAACAATGAAGATATGTTTTAATAGATAGTAAATTTGTCTCAAAAGAGCGAAATAACTTTCTAAAGTTCTGGAGTTCAAGTTGTTTATTTTTTAGTATACTAAATTTTGTTGAGAGGTGATGAGTGAAACGTACTGATTCTGAGGGCAACTATTCGAAAGAAGGTTATCTAGAAACAGCAGGAAAAGATCTATATAGCGTATTCTGGGACAATTTTAGCTTTTTAATTCAGCTAATAGCTTTATTTTAGAATAATTATTTTGGTTGAAAAGAAACAGGATAAAATATTATTTATAACATTTATTTTTAATCCTGCGTTAAAATTTGTAGGATTATAATAAAACAAAAGATGTTTAAATATTTTACTTAAAAATGTAAGGGTACTATAAAATTTATTTTGATTAAATTTAACAAAAATTATTTATTGTTTATTAGTTATAAGCCCGGTACTTTATATTCCAAAAAAAAATAGTTATTTTCAAGATAATAGAAGCAATATAATTTCTCAAAATTTAGGAATTAAATTTTCTTTTCAAAAAATGACCCTCTTCTATTATTACTTTCTCACTTTAGCTTATATAAAGATTTTCCACTACTCTGATTTTCGTTTTTTTATTTCGTATAGGTCGCATTTCGTGGATAACTTTTTTTTTCGCTCGCGGACCATTCTTTGTAATAATTATATTAATTTTTATGTTAATAATATATTAATAATACTATTAAGACTATCTTATTTTTTTAAATAGTTTGTATTTCTCTTTCCATGATTCCGTGATTTCTAAACTAATAAGTAATTATTTTTCTTTATTTAAAAAAGTTGATGATAATATAAAACTGTGCTTATAAATTTGACGTTAAAAAGAAAGTTGATTTCAATAATAAATCCGCTTTCAATAATACATTTGATGCTAATTAAAAATTATTTTTCAATAATATAATTTATTTCAATAAAGAAAAATTTTTTTAAGTTATATTTTTAAATATATTAGTTGTTGCAAAGACTTGTAGATGTTCGCTATTTTCGCACTATTACACAATCTCTGTGCAAAACTTGGTCGCTAAACATAAATACGTATATAAGTCGTTTAGATGCATATATTAGGAGCTCAAGTATGATAATTATAATGTTATGGTATAAGCCAATTTTTTAATAATTATGCTATATGTAAGCTCTGACTAGGAACTCATGATATGAACTCGTAACATATTTTTGATGGATCTTTAATTTGACTTTATCTAAATTCAGTCATCCTTCCTACTTGAAGCAATATCTCAGCGGATTTTTCCGTTTGTTCATTGATGTTATTACCCTTTAGATATGCAGATAGTGATCTGGAAAATGAATATATTAGTATTTAATATTATTATTTTTTATCCAATAACCATAAACCATATTATCTATTTTACGGTTTAATTTAAAGATTAATATCTATAATTTTTATCGTAACAAAAAAATTTCGTGGTTAAAAAATATAAAAATATCAAACTATAAAACAATATTTAGCTGAATATTTTTGTAAAAAAAATCAAACATATTAAATCGCCTTAAGTTAAGTTTGAAGTTTTCAGAATTTCAAAATTCAAGCTAAAAAGTTAAAAAAAAGTGTGAAAAAAAAAATCAGCTTACAGCGTATTTCGCTGGTGGCATTTTTTTTGCAAAAAAAAAATACGCTGAAACAAAAAAATAGCATTGTAATGAAATTCGACTAGAAAAAAAGTCTGATACTTAGAATTCTTGAATTCGAGCTAGAAAGTGTATAAAATGATATCAGCAAAATTTCGCCGGTTTTCGCCGGTTTTTCATAAAGTGGAAAAATCAGCCAATAAAACTAACTTGTAAAAAAGTATAAAAATGTAAATATACTATATATTTGTTGAAATTGAATTTTAATTTCGGTAAAAGCGCAGGAATGTCTATCAAGAATGATTAGGCTTAAAAAATTGCTATATACAATCTTAATTCGGCTGTAATAGAATGTACCATGTACTAAGAATGTATACGAAACTACCAAGTACTATAAGAATGTACGAAATACCAAACAATTAAAAGGTAACAATGTGGGGTTTGAAGGTCACTAAATGTATACTTAAATACAATCAGTATTGAAAGTATATAAGCGTATACATGTCCATCGATGAT
>LSSN01005877.1:0-20749 GCA_001970855.1 Smittium culicis | reverse complement strand
ATTAATTATAATAAAGATTTATTAGATTTTTGAGTTATTAGTAAATAAAATGTTAAAAAGGATTGAAATAGATAATCTATATGGACAGATTATCTTGTAAAATATATTTATTAGCTATATCCAGATTTCAGATTTTTGGATTAAATGAATTTATGTATTTATTTTTAGTAATTCGATATATTTTCTCAATTAAAACCTAGATTAATAAAAAATATAATTAAAAAAAATTTTTAATTATAAAGCTACTATCAATATTTAATTAAAATTAGTGGTTTTATATTATATTATGATATTCAATCTACATCAGTAGTTGAAATATGTAAAATTCGTATTTAATTTATCTTGTTAAAAGTTTATGGACATATTGAATATTAGAATTAATACGATATTAGCTAAAATAAACTTAAAAATATGGCGAATTAAATATTAGCTATTTAATAAATCATTTATTAGTACTTTGATTTATTTAAGGATTATTATTTTTTACAATTCAACGACATAAAATAATTTTTAAATATATATAAAAGCAGAAGCTATAAATTCTAATGGTTGTAAATTTGATATTTTAATTATTTTAATAATTATTATATATTTTCTAATAATAGGAAATTTCACAATTCTAAATTTAAAATTATCATATTTCAGAATTGATAGTATTAAAATTTTCTATTAGAAATTTCAAATATATATTAAATTAAGTAAATTTACAACATTCAATTCAATTTTCAAAAGATTATAATTACTTTTTTTTATATTTATTAATAAAACATATTCTATATATTATATAATTGCAAAAAGTTTTTATATTCATTGAAAGTTATTTATAATAGATTTACAAAAGTAATTATCATTTTTTGATAAAGGCTCAATATAAACATTTTTCGAGTTATTAAATAAAATTTTAATTAATTTTATTTAAATATTTTTATAAATCAATTATTATAATTTTTAGATATTAATTTAGTAAAAAAATAAACATATGTCAAAATTACGATTATTATTAGTTTAATCAATTAATGAAAATAAAATTACGATTATATATATAATGATATTATTATTTAAATGTCAGTTATATTTATTTATATAATTATTGGTAAAATTAATTAAAATTACAAAATTCAAATAAATACAATTTTTAATAAATATGGAGCAGTTATTATTTTAATATTTATATCTATCAAAACCAGATAGTTCTTTTCTTATTCTAATCGATTAACGTCGAGGTAATTAATTGAATATTAAATCAATTGCTAAGCAAAAAAATATAAGAATGTTATCTATATGTTAGAAAATCATATTACTATATATGAATCAGCATGATATTTCGAATCAAAGTTTGGGATTTATACATTATTTAAACTTTGATAAAAAAAGATAAAACACTGAATATTACATTTAATTGAAACATAAATGAATATAATAAATTAAAAATAATTTGCCTAATTTTACTCTTGAGTTATGTTTAACAAATTATTTCATATAGCGTTCATTATAGAGCTCAAATTATCAATAGTGGAAAGATAGAATTTCATTTATTCATTTAATTAGTAATTTTTCCTTTATATTTTTAATATTGAATTAGAAAATTTTCTTTAAATTGATCTAATAATTGCCAGATAATTATAGGATAAGACTAATCTATATGGGATTTACGGCTAATTATATGATAACTGGAAAATATTTATTTGTAGCAATTTATTAATAATAATACTTATTAAGAGATTAAATTTTGATTTAAGCTATAAATCGTAAATATTTACAATTAATAGATATACAAGAATGGTAAAATTTTTTGCTCATGTATCGGGTGATAAGTTAGTACAAGTTTTAGTCAATAAATTATAAGTTTAATGGATATTTAATAATAAATTTTCTACTTTTAGTTTAAGCATTATATTTTATTTAGTAATTTTTATGCCATCTTTATTAATTCACATAATTTATATTATTAAAAAAATATAATTCAAATAATAGCAAGTTAAAAGCTCATTTTAAGGTAAATAATGTGATATTTAATTACTTAACTAAGTATCATCGATTGACTACCAAAATGATGTGGAAATTTATCCATTAAAACTTGCTGGCAATCTATCCTCATTTAATTCTCAAGTATGAGCTTGTATCATAATCTTGTTATCATACTATGTTCAGTTACCGAGCCAAATATTGTGTTTATAACATTGAAATTAAATATAATATGATTATTTAAATTATTTAATAGGATTAAGCAATAAAAAAACTAAATTGATAATAATTCTAAAAATCCTATGAATATAATTATTTTCTATCTTTAAAGCTGATTTTCTAAAATTTTTTTTTGATATCGATACGTATTCTGATCTAAACATTGAATTAATAAAAATGTGACAATTATGCGCCAAAATCTATGTTTCTGAATGAGCAATTTTATAGAATATCGCTGATTAGCATGAGGTTAAGACTTTCTTAGCTGTTTATCGAATAAAAAAGACAAGAGAAATCAGTTGGCTTTGTAACCAGATAATTTTTTCAAAATTTAAAGGTTCAGAGTCTGAATTAAAAATTAAAATTTTTTTGAAATGGTAGAATTATTGATATTAAAGGTATATACTTGATACTGATCATTAAAAAAGATATAATTAAAACGAAAAAACTGATTATAAGCTAAACGAAACCATGATATTAATCTCTAGTGTCAGTTATTAGACATCAAGATGGGCTGATAGTATTAATTTTGTATATATATGTACATTTATAAGGATTAGTAATATAGTATGAATGCATATCATATTATTCATAAAAATTTTTTTACTATGTTTTCTACAGATTTATGCCTATAGGAACTTTAAAAATGTCAATAAATTAATAATGCAAGACCATTTGTGGATATAAATAGAAGATCTATATGCACATCTATAGAGATATGCCGCAATAAAAAAACAACATAAAAAAAACACAAAGGATGTCATAAAAGAAATGAGCATTTTATTTTTCAAGATACATTTTACATTAATAAATTTTTTTTTTAATTTTTAATATATATTCAAATAAAATTGAATTATAAAGAGCCTAATAGCACTTTAATATTGATAATAATTTGTAAGTGTATTTTAGAAATAGAAATAGTTATATTAATAGAATAAAAGCTCATTTATCGATAGATTGATTAATCGCTACAATTTTTCTATTTAATGTTATTGAATGTATGAAAATTATTGGACATTAAAAGTTTTTTCATATAAATAAATTTTTACAAATTATATTAATGCGCAAATTAAATAATTTCAAATAATCTTGATCCTTTGAGAAAATTTAATACTATTTGTAGATTAGAAATATATATGGTAATTATGGTGTATTAAATTTATCAGATTTAATATTTTTACAAATTTATAGAAATATAAAAAATTTGATAATATCTGAATAAAATATATAATCATCGAAAAAAAATGAAATTAGTTTTAATATATGCGTATATCGCTGATTAATTAGTCGATAAAATAAAATTTTGTATTTATAGAAATGTAGTTTCAACCATTTCCTCGATGTAATGGTCCAATAATAATTGGACTTGCATTACCCCTGGAATTTGGTTTCAGAACCAAATTCCATTTTTTATATCATATAAATAAGCTTAACTTCCCACTTTTTGGAAGTTAAGCTTTTCAATCTTTTATTCTTTCTCATATTTTTATTATTTAAAAATAAATTAAACTTGATCATTGCACTCGATATATAATAAATAAAGATATTTAAAGTTGTACAATATCTTCTTTTTTTTTGCAAATATAAAAAATTCTTTTTATCATATAATTTATAATAGTAAAAAATTGGATACACTATTTATTTAGCAGCAAGATTAATCAAAATCAATTAAAATAATTTTATTTAATACGAAATTTTATAGTATAAGTTATTATATATTTCAGATAGTATAGTTTTCGAGCGGATATCCATATCAATAAAAGTAGTATTTAAATTGTGGAAAATTTTATAATTTCATTTTAAACATCTTAAAAAGCTTAATTTATACAAAACAGCCAAATATTTATATACCACAATACCACAACTTCATAAAATTATAACATGATACATATTCATAGAATACTAAAGGTTGAGTTAGTAAACAAATATATAAGTATTTAAAGAATAAAAATGTATTAAAGCCACATAATAATATTAAATCATTTTTTTATGAATAAATCACAACCCAATCCCAATAAGCTTGTATTAAAAGTGATTGCAGTAACAAAATATTAATTTTTACTTTTGAAAAAAGTTATGACATTCAAATATTATCGAATTCTCAAGGTTTTAAAAAGACTTCTAGTGAAAAGGTGAAAAATATTTAATAATTGATTATACAGATGAAGCAATTATCAAGATTGAAGAATTTATAAAAAAATATAATAAATTCTGGTGAAATATTTGCAGTATGATTGGATTAAATAACCTATATGAGAGAATGAAGGTATATTTCAATAAAAATATATACAAAAGATACATATTTTATATTCTTAGGATTGCTATCAATAAAAAATATATGTCTACAACTAAGGTGACTTTTAAAATAACAAATATATTAATTCAATTTGACTTTGAAATATAAAACCATAAAGCATCAGTTTTAACAGATTGTGCATCTATTATGGTTTAAATGGAGAAAAATTTGGTGGTTCACCGCTAATTGCTCTTAGCTCGTAGTAAAAAATTGACTCTCGTAGACATATTATAACCTAAATTAGGAATTAATTTAGGTAGATTTAATTCGTATTATTTATTATACTCTATAAATAATCTGGATGATATAAAAATCTATAAACCACAAAAGATAAATAGTTAAAATCAATTATTGAATTCGAGTAGATAAAATGAATAATTTAGCGAAGAGATCTAAGAATCAAAAATATACAATGATTTATTGGGCTATAATGATATATTAATTTTAGAAATTTTAATCGATTAAAAGCTAAATATATATAATGACTGAAAATCTTTTATATTACTATGAAAATCTCCTCTTAAAAATCAATACTCCAAAAAATGAATTTGGAATTTTTTGGAAAAGAGGCCTGACTATCAATAGACTGGTAAAAAAAATGGAACTCTATTATATAATCTAAAAGCTTTTATGGAGATAAAAGACATTGTAAAAATTTTTTTTCTTGATTTTGGCACCTGCGAAGTATATCCTGACGATTACAAACTATTTCTATATTCTGAACTAGTCAAAGTATTAGGAACAAACGAAACTTTCTTCACAGGATTTATGCAAAGAGATTCAGATATTCTCAAATCCTAAAAAACAATAGTTTTTTTTACTCGAAAATCTATTACAATTAAAAAAATATATTGGAATAGGATTTAATAATACTATTATAAAATGAATTAAACAAAAAAGAAAATTGAGCTACAAAAGGTTACTAGTATATTGATCCTATCAAAGCGAGAATAATTTATCATTTTTTAAACCATATTATTCTTTCCATACTATAAATTTAATAACCATAATAATTATATGGCTGAATTTATACCCCATATTAATATATGAAAATAGAATTGAACGAGTTGGATTTTTTTAATAAAATTGAGGAGCCTCAATCACAAAAAATAACTATAGATAACAAAAAATCCCACCTAGAAAATCTTATTACAAGAGAAATAGTAATAATTCCTTAATTATCTAAAAAAAATAACATTTGATGATATTAGAAATCAAATTGATTTATTTAAGCACACAGGAACCAGATCTGAGTCACATAATAAATTATATAACCTTTTTTTGGCTGTTCCTCCAACTTTTTTTGATGCTGATAGAAGATATAGTGAAGCAGGGTTGTTTATTAAGAAATTTAGTGCTTGATAATCAGAATAAAAGATAGACAGTAAACTATTAACCTGAACATTATTAGCTAATATAAGTTATAAAAGTAAAAATAATGCATAAATAGATTACAGTTTTAGCAACAGAACAAATAATTTACCTTTTAGTATGTGAAAAATGTTAAATTTATTAAAAAATTTCTAATTTTTTATAGAATTAAAATATTTATTTCATTTAATAAAAATTCATATATACAATAAAAAAATTTAAAATTAGCTTAATGATTGAAGATTGCGATTTTTTATGATTAGAACTTTTTTCTTATTTGGATAAAATATTTTATTAGTATATTTTATCGTTCTAAATAAGCGTAAATTTAAAAATAACTTTATTTTTTACAGAAATAATTGAAAAAATATATAAAGAGTTAATACGTTGGAAATTGTATAGTTTTTAATTATTAATTAAAATCTAAATTTTTTTGAATAATATTAAACGATATTCTCGATAGAGAGATGTTTCAATTTATTCGAATAATAATCCATAATATTTTAGAGTGAATCAAACTTTAATAAAAACAATTAAATATAATTCTGTAAAAAAAATAATTAAAATATTCAACGTGTTTCGCAAATAATAATAATTGAGAAAAAATATAAAAGGATTCGAAATGTATTAGAGTTTTTTAAAATAGAATATAAAAAAAGTGAATTGAAAAATATTGGTAATGTTGAAACAGCAGAACTATAATTTCTAAAAATGAAAAAATATGTTTTAGTGAAGATTATTTTGAGAAAAAAAGTTTTTATAATTTTAATTATCCTACTTGACACTTGATCCTTTTTTGTTATTAAAAAATAAGAAAAAACATCAATTAGACATTTAATAAATCAAATAATTTTAATCAATTACATAAATTAATAAAATTTATTATAAACATAGTATATTTCTCAATTAATTTTCCTACATATGATAGATTATTTTGAGAAGAGGAGATTTTTTTCTTTTCAAAATTAATTGGATAAATTTATAGCATAATAATATTTACCATAGTATAATTTTATCATTATATATAAGGATATAATAAAGAAAAATATTGTTAATGATGTTAGATAAAGTTATTTTAATAATAATTATGATAATGACATGACGTATTGAAATGACGCTGGAGCGGTTAGTAGAGGATTTTAAATAAAATTCTGTCAAGGTTGTAAAGAGTAAGTTTTTAAGGTTTATTCTCTATTAGTTAATTAAAAGTATTGTATTTAGATGTAATATTTTATATTTGTTTTATTTGGTAAGTATTTTAAATAAAAATACGAACAGAGATTCAAATTTTTGTGAATACTCTAAATATAAATGTTATTATTTGTTATGAATTAAAGAAATTATATTTTAGTGTTAAAATTTTATAAAAAAACAATAATTTTATTAATAAACAGTGTTTAATCAAAAAAATAGGAGGTAAAATCTAATTAAGCATCAAAATAATGAAAAAAATCTAATGGCTAATTTACATATAAATTTTATATTTAAATAATCTATATACCGGTGAATGGCGAGTTAAAATATAATATAAACACATTTATATTATTAAATAACTATTTTTTTAATTTTTGGTAATATGAAGAACGTAGGAAAAGATTATGGGATTGAATTACTTCCAAAATAAGGACAGATGAGATTTAAATATAAATATTCGAATCAAAGAATGCAGAATGAAAGGACGATTGGTTTCCTGAGAACCTAAAAAATTAAAATACTTTAATCGGATTTTTTATTTTTAAATATAAATTTTAATCAAAATAAATCTATTGGAAAATCTAAGTTAATATTAATATAATCATCGGAATTAGAATATGTTTCTCGAAGTTATTTTATTAAATTTAAATATATTCACTACTAGCGAAGTGAAATCTCTTTTATTAACTATAATTCTAAAATCAGATTCGCTTAGGTTTTAGTCTTGTCAATTCAAAGTTCTGTATAATTATATTTTTAACCAAGATTAAATCTCTTTGAAAAATATATACAATTGTAAGTTCAAACACTATTTAGACAAATATTAACTAGTAAAAAGATTGCTTCAGCTTCAAAATTATTTGTAAATATTATTTATTTTTATATATATTCAATTATTATTATATTTATTATTATTAATAAAATCAAATTTAATAGTACTAAAAAAAATAATATGAAAATTATAATACAAAGAAATATCACCATCTTCGATTTTTAAATTTAAAATACAAATTATTTTTGGTAAATAATATTATTTCAAATCATATAAAATAGCCAATTGTAAATCATAAATATAAAACTCACCCGATAATTAATATTATATTCGCCCATTAGAATTTTATATCATATAGGATAATTACAAAAAATAAATTGCGTATCATAATAAAATAGCTACTAATAATGCCACCACATTATTAATAACTTTTTTAAATTATTAATTAGAATGGTGATATAAAAATTATTATATTTTAAAATCCATTAGTGTTTATAAAATAAAATAAAATAAAATATAAAAATTATAATGATAATATATTATTATATTATAAGTAAAACTTAAAATGATGGTACTTTTGAAATATTTAATGATTATAGTATTATCTAATTTTTAAAAAATTTTAAAACGAATAATTAAAAAAACTAAAATATTTTATTACATTATAAAATTTCTCCAGTTCTAGAATAAATTTTCAATAAAATAAATAAAATATTTAAAAAAAAAAATCTGAAAAATGATTAATTTATTTTTGATAACAAATATCAAACATTAAAATATTTTAAGATAATTATAATAAAAATCAAATTTTTTGATATACTTTTATATTATTTTATTGTTTATAAGTGAATTCGATTAAATTTATATACACTCAAATACCCAACGTAACAAAATTCACTGACCTTTTTCCGTCGGGGAAAAGTAATAATGCAAAGCTTTTAAGTGAAGGCACTATATAAATATCAAGATATTACCCTAAAGATCTAATAACTATTTTTTTGTAAAGATAAAATTAGGAAAAGATTTTAGCGCCTCAGTTAATTCTGAATTTAAGCAAATGAAGGTGGAATTAATTATTATGGATATTTCAATAAACTGAATCTTATTAGTGGGCTCAAATCAGATATTCTTGCATTCGTAGTCGAGATTTTTGCTTGAAAGTAGCTTAAAAAATACATAATAAATATAGTAATATTGAATATTATGATATGAAAAATTAATCAGAAAGACGCACATTTACATTATCAGATCAGAAAAAAAAAAATCAAATAAGATTCTGGATTGTTTTCGAAAACATGTTATATTGTATGTGATGGCGGTGATTATATAGAAAAATAAGCGTATATTTTAAAAAAAGCAAAAATAAAAGTATATATGAGTTTTTTTTTCTTATCCGAAAATTCATTATGTCTTGATTAATTTTTAACGTCTAAGCCCGAAAAAATTTTAAAAAGGGAGAAATAGGACAGATATGTGCCCTATCTGAAAAAAGGGAGACAAAAAAAAAGTTACTTTGTAAAATCATGTCTGAAAATATCATAACTCAATTATAGAATTCAAAGATAGAATTTCAGAACGCATCAATATTTATGAATAGAACTTAATTATTAAAACTAATCTAATCGAAAACTATAATTATAGCAATTAATTCATTATTATTTGGCTAGTGAATAGCGATTATGGACTATAAATAAAAATTTATAATATATATTCTGCCTAATTCAAACCAATATAAATTTTTATGAAAAAATCTAGATATACAGGATGTGTTTCACAGTTGTTAATAAAGGAACTGACAGTGTAACTAATTAAAAATATTACAAGTTTCACATGAATGTTATTAGCCACGATTTCAAATATATTTCAAAATTAATTTATGATCTTTTGAATGAATTTTTTTTTTAAGTTCAAAAAAGAGCACCTGTGGTCTGATTTTGACTCGTATTATAGACCACAGGAGATATTAATCAGCGATTTAGCGGATCATTATAATTATAACGAAATAAGAATTTCTGTAAACCAGTTTCTAGAATATCACGAATGAAGTGCTTTTGATTTTAATTTAGTAAAATATGTTTGCATCTATAATATTTTTAATGTATCTAAATTTTATTGAACAACTCTATTTTATAATTTATTGATATTTTTTTGATTTTATGCTAGTATTTTTATATAAAGATATTTTATGATATAATAATATTTAAAAAAATAAAAGTTTTTTTATAATTTTTAATATCGCTTGGAAAATTGGTTATCTCAAAATGTGAAAGTATCTTTTAATGTGCAGTTTCAAGGAATAAAACTACAAAAAAAAACTTATTGTCGCTGTACTCAAAATATATAGCGTTGATAAACCTAGAGATAAGGTATATTTCCTTATTATAAAAATTTTTTAAAGCGAATATGTCTTTTGTGAAAATAAATGAACATTTGGATGTTAAACGGCCTTGATGGATATTTCAGATTATTTACAGCTTGATATGAAGCTTGGTGAAAACCCCGATAGAAGAGTTACAAAACGTTCTATACTCCAGCCTGAGGTCGATATATATTCCAGATTTTCCCCTTTACTCCATCTAGATGTATAAAATTAGTTTAGGATGTTTGTTTTTTGTTCAAAAGATTAAGTTTGAATAATCATATTATTTGTATGTTTTACTAAATTTTATTGCACAAAAAAAAATCATGATTATTTAATTTTGAAAAATTGAAGCTTTTTATAGTTAAAAAACTGATTTGAAATCTTGTTTTTTTACTAACGCTTTTTATATAATGTATATAAATATTATTAGCTAATATAATAATGTATTAAAATAATGATAATTGTATTGATAAACACAACTATAAACTCTAACACGATAAACTAATCAAAAAAAGTAAATTCACTTTACAAATAAAATTTCTAGGAGCTGTTCATACGCATAGAATTTTTAAGAAAAATCCACTGTTTTTGTAGGACTTATCATATTTTCTATTTAGTGAATAAACCTCTTTGTAGTCATATTTAAAAACGGCAGAAAAGACAATAATCCATTTATGGGGTCTCGAAGTCAAACTAATCAGTTTCAAAGATTGAATATAGGATAATTTCTTGTTCGACATATTTTTTGCAAAAAATAATTTCCAGCTGATTTCTTAGTATATGATAAGCAGAAATTTAATAGAAATTAAATCATTTTAATTATTGAGTTATATTTTTAGAACTAAAAGTAAATTAGGGTCTATCTCATTATAAACGTCATGGTATTGAGGCGAATTCATTATTCATGGCGATTTTTAGACACAAAAAACTTATGGTTAAGCGTATGAGCTTTTTTTATTCGCCTGCTAAATTTTTAATAATATTAACGTTGGTTAAAATATCTTTTTTTTTATCGAATTAAATATCTTGATATATGCTATCGCATGATTTTATAAATAATTCCACATATTGATTTTATTGTAAATTATATATTATTTTATTTTTTTATTAATAAATTTTAATTTTTGATTCTTAATCTAGTATTTCACACAAATTTTATACTTTTTAATACTATTTTAATTAAAAGCAAAATTTTAGTGCAATATTTTATTGTATTTTATAAATTTCATAAAATATATTCTTGTAGTCAATGTATTCATATATTTTATTTGCTCAATATTTTTTTTGAGAATAATTAAACTGATTTTTGTAATTATTATTGAGAGAAAGATATTATGGTAGCATAATATGGTTGTAGGTCCGGTTAAAATTTCATATGCATCTTAATTAAATTATGAATATTGGTTTATTCCCCCCCCCTAATTTCTTTAGTAGTACTAACAATGATTATTAACTAAAATATTTTAATGATTTTCAGTTAATTTTTTTGTAAATTTATTCCAATTGTAGTGTTTATAGTGTATTTTTTAACAGTATATATCTATGAATACTTGAGCATTACAGGGAAAATTTTTTCCAAGCAAATTTGGAAAATAAAAAAAGCCAGAAACGCAAAGTCATTATTGGAACCGTATGAAAGTTCAATGCACCATGTTAATTTCTAGGTCAGTACCATTGAAAATATTCTTGGCTGCTGTTGTAGTTTTGAATCGAAAAAAGTAGTATTTAAAGTATAAATAATACTCTCGACAGAGTTATAATATTGTATTTAATTATTTTGTTATATTTTGGTATAATATTTTTGAAAAATTACTGATGATAGTGAATTTTTTCATAGATGCTAATTTAAATATAGTTTTCATACCTTTCTTAATTAATCGAATGATTCAATTCATATTACTTAATTTTAAAATCACTAAATAATATTTAAAGACATAATCCACCAAAAATTTCACTTATTCATTTTTTATTATCTTGAAATAAAACCAAAATACGGATTCGTATTAGATAAATGAACTTTATTTAGTTGGTTAGGTTTCAGATACTTTATTCTTTATAATATATCTTGGTCAATGATACTGAATTATGTAATTTTAAATACCACTTTTTAAAAATAAAACAATTTATTAATGAGTGGAATCACAAGTTAATAATATTTTTTATTGATGATTCCAAAGCCCAAATTTTTGACGTTTTATTCAGGTTATAATTCTCCCTTATCGTCAGTAGATTATCTTTGATAAAAGAGTGTGGTAGTTTCAAATATGGGGGCGGTAGTCATAGAAGATTCCATAGCCTTTTAGTTTTTCTCGATTTCTTAGAATTATTTAGAGGTATTCAATTTAATTTAACGAAAATTAAAGCACTTATATAGAATTCAAATCGAAGAATAATCATGCGAATACTTACTTCGCGTGATGGACAGTAAATTTGATATAAATTATTGTAGATTTATGAATACTACCAGAAAAGTAATTAAAAATATTGTTCATAAACCTAAGAAATTAAAGATGAAATTATATCCATTTTGGTAAACTGTTTAATAGCTAATCGTTATTTGAATGAAGATATTAAGTTTTTTAACTAGAAAATTATTTTTTGATAAGATTTTTTTGGATGAGGGAGTTGAAATGATAAAGTTATCTGGTTATTTTAATGTCGCTGCGAAAAATATTTGCTGAGGTGCTCAAAAGTAAAAGAGGCTAATTCAATTTAATATTCATGATATTATACGACAAAATTTCGCAAGTAAAGCAATATTACCTGAATGCGCTGGCTCCTAGAAACTATTTTCAATAATGATATCACGAACAGTCAATATATATAAACTGGTCGAGACAAATATTTTTTATACATTATAAAAAAAAAAACTCAACTAAACTGGGTTCTTAGGGGACTAGGTTTTTAAAGTACTAAAAATCATAGAGTATTTAGTAAAAATACTTCACTTGTCGTTCAGATAGATATCAATTGTAAGTATTTTATTGGAAATATCGTAATATGATCGATGAAGATTGAACATAAGGTTTTGAAATTGCATTCTAGGAGGTTGAAGTGATTAGATATAATATGTAATTTACAAGTTTTTGAAATTAAGTACAAGTTATTTTTTTAATTTTAAAGCCAATAATCTTAATAATATTAAACACTTATGAAGGTGCTTTAATCGAAAATTATTACTAAATGTAAATTAAATTATGCATAAATCGATAGCTCTATTGCAATTTTTAGTGTGATTTAGTGATACTGTGATTATTTGGATAATTCGTATAGATAATTTAAATCATAATTAGTTTTGATATTGGGTATAGCGAAATACGATTATCAAATAGCAATAAATTTATTTCTAAAATTTTATTTTGAAAAATAATAGCTGAAATAAAAATTAATTGAATAAGTATCGCACTTCAAAATAATCTCAATTTATCAAATTAAATTTTAACTAACTTTTGTCTTAGAATCACTTTTTTTATTTTTTTGCATAAATAATTAAAAAATACAATAATTTTGTATATTGAAATAAAAAAAGCTCTGATAAACTAAAAAATAGTGTTTATAATGGATTTAATTTCGTTAAACTACTATTTTGAAGTTTATTTTATAATTCTAAATAAAAATATAAATAAAAATATATTCTTATATAATAAAGATCTCACTCGATAATTTAACAAGGTAGGGAAAATATTCAACAATCATCTTACCAATGACCTTTCCCATTTTATTCTTAATAGAAAATTTTTTAAAATTTTGACCGAATTATCGTTAATTGATCATGGAGAAATCGTTTAATTAACTTTGTCCTATTTAAAAATGTATTAAATATAGCTATGTTTATACTATATATATTGAAAAGGTTGCCCAAAATATTAATTTGCTAATGTATGTTAAGTTTACACTTCACCATGGAAGGAGAGAATAAAATTTAGCTATAAAATATCATTTATCTCTCAATACCCGGGACTTTACGTTGCTAGAGGATAATTAGTTGTTCCATCTGACTGTAAATTAATTACTGGGAGTGTTATGGGATTTATTGTAAGGGATTTAGCATGAAGTTAGGGATAAATCCAGGTCCTAACAGGATGAGGGTTTAATATCTAATAGCCTTCTTTAGTAGTATTGGATACTACGATGTACAATGTTTAGTTTATACCACTAGTCATGAAACATGAAACTCAGCAATATTTATTGGCATTGTAATTTATTTTTCCTGAGCTCCTTTCTTCAGGTGTGAGTTTTCCTGACCTGGATCCATATATTACACAATGAATTCTGGAGTGGGTACCCTATATTGAATGATTTACCTCTTTAATTGTGGAAGCTAATAAACAATCGAATCAACATAGAACGAGTTCATTTATTTGCGAGTTGGCGTATACGGGAAATATAAGACCTAAAATATATGAATAAATTCGTGAGGGGGGGTCTCTCAATGCTGGCTAGAGATATAGAGATCCTCGAGGAGGATACAAGTACTGCTTGAAACCTTTCAGGTTATTGGTAGATAAGTTGAGATGTCGAGTAGTAAGAGTAAGCGTGTGACCGAGGTAGATGTTGAAGCCAGACATAAGCATCCTAAGCACGATGTATCAGTCGTGATTAGAAGTTTAGTTGGTCAAAAACCGAAGGGAAACACTAAATGCTATACAGAGCACGCGATGGAGGCTTGTAAAAATTTAAAAAAGTGTGATTTAATCGAAATACAACGAATACCTAGATATACATTGAGCATCACGTTGAATTCTTATAAAAAAGATGAAACTCAAATTAATGATGGAAACGGGAAGCAAAACCTCAAAAATGATTAACAGCGATCCTCATAGTTCAAATTTCTATGGGAAAACAGAATAGTGTGATGTCTCGAGTGTCTATCAGGTCATGAGATGCTTTGAGTTTCAAAATAGTTATGGAGTTATATCCACTAAAAAAATAATAATGGAGTCTGTGACTGATGATAACGTTATGATTTTGTGAGTTTCAGTGTTGAAAAAAGTATTTATACTATGTATGATTATAGATGAGATGGGAGCTCTAAGGTATTGATGAAGGATAAAGGTGCTCATTTGATGAGATATGCTAGAATGCGGAAGATTAAATCAGATCTATCGTGTCTTTGTGTCTTTCATTTGAATTATAAGTTTCAGATTTCAACTCCACGAATAATTTGAAACGTTAAAAAGACATTGCATCAAGGTTATAATACTACAAAAATCCTTTGTAAAGAGGGAGGACTGCACTATAATCATTCGAGGTAATAATCTTTTCCAAATTTGTGCAAGAGAAGAGTTCAATCACGGTGTGTTACTACGCAACTTGAGAGCCATCTTACTCGAAGAATTCTTGGAATTGAGGGTAAAATAGTATATCCCAAGAGCAGATACATATTCAGACTATAAATTTTTGTTTATTTTATCTTCAATGTATCTCTATATTTGAGAGGGCTTATACTAAGGGGAAAATATTCGAACTTTTTATAAACCTGGAGCTTTGAAAACCTTGAAGAAAACTTATAGTTGTATGCAGCTTCAATATATCAAAACCTGCTCTCACTTGCTTATGAAGAGGCAATACTGTTGATAATGTAGTTGATATCTCTGGCAGTAGAAAATAACTTTTCGGTAACGAAGAAAAATCATGGTTTAGTATTGATCATGTAATTGTTAAAGATGCTGCTAAGGGGGTTTTTTTTGAATGAAAGGGTAAATCGCATCTATAATATATCGTAGCATTGGCAAATTCATTAAAGTCATTCTAAATATCAGGAATCAAATTCATAAAAATATGTGTATGGCTTCCCAAGGAATTTTCTAGACCCTGTAAGGAAATATAAAATACAAATAGACATTTCATTTAATAATTTTTGGGCTGCCATAGCAAAAATTCAAGATACTCTACTATGGTGGATGAAGAGATTGCTGCAACTTTCCTAAGATATCTCGAAGAACATTTTGGATGATTTGAACTAGTACATGACATCTGATAGCAAACCTAAT
The DNA here is from genome assembly GCA_001970855.1 of Smittium culicis. NCBI lineage: Eukaryota > Fungi > Kickxellomycota > Harpellomycetes > Harpellales > Legeriomycetaceae > Smittium > Smittium culicis. The sequence goes on along the minus strand of LSSN01005877.1, from coordinate 4,577 downwards.
AGGTTCTAACTTATCTCTTATAATTTCGAAAGAGATCATGGGAAAAAATCTAACTACAGCGGAGTGGAGTAAAGTCATTGAAAGTAAGGATCCCTCCAAAAAGGAAAAGAAGATTTACCTAGACTTTTCTAAGAAAAGAAAAGATGTCAAAGAATTTTTTTGAACTTTCCACCTCAACAGATGGGCCAAGTTCCTTGATAATGGTGCAAAAATCGTAGCCAGTCAAAATGGTAGAGAGCATTGGAAGTGAATGAGGAAATTAATTTGCGAGTCACTGGACGCCAAGAATAAGCCTAATGCAGTGCGGGGCGAAGCTGAGAATTTAATAACCTCCCCTGATAAGGTTATGCAAAGGTGGTCTAAATTTTATACAGTGCTTTACAGTGATAGTACTGGTAATTCACGGAACCCTGATAAATGGATATAGGTTCTCGGTAGTAGGAAAGTTAGTCCTCTGGATATCAAACACGATATCAATTGGGAAAAAGTAAGGACAGTATTAATGGGATTAGCACTGCATAATCCTCCGGAGGGAGATGTATCAGAATTAGGATGGTAAAAATTACTAAATAACTACTATGACGTTTACTAACCGTAATCCCTTATTGCTAAAGCTCTACTTAATATACTTCAAACCATCTGAAGGAAAGGAAATATTCCAAAAATCTGGAATAATACTGATATATTCCCAATCCCAAAGAAAGGCGACCAAAAATTGCTAGACAATTACAAAGGCATTTTATTGATCCTAGTTAGGATCAAAATCTTAGGCAGGATTATTATCGGTAGTATTAATAGACAAATTGAGGCAAGAAAGAAGATTTCTTTCTTTCAAGCTTGCTTTTATAAGAGGTGAGGAAGCCATGGCTCTAGTTATGTCTCTTTATGATACTCTCAGTCCTCGTTGAGTAACCAAGAAGGAAAATTTTGCGACCTTCATCGATTTTTGGTAACCTTACGACACCGTACTCATAGAAGCTCTCTAATGAAAACTCTATCTCTGTAGTGTAGAGAGGAGAGCATTTGAGTTTTTCGCAGCTTACTATAATTCACCAGAAGCGGGGTTGAGAATAGATAACTTAATATCACCATTTTTCAAGGTTGATAAAGGAGTAATACAAGGTTGCCCTATGTCTCCCATGCTATTTAATATTTTTATAAATGATATATTAGATAAAGTTAATGAAAATTTAGCATTAATTCCAGTAAACAGTGTTAAAATACCTTGTCTTCTGTTCGCAGATGACCTGGTATTGCTGGCTGATTCAGAAGTGGGTCTTAGAGAAAATCTTCTGATTTTGGAAAAGTGGAAAAATGATAATGAAATTTCTTTTGGCATCTCGAAGTGTGGGGCCCTATCGGTTGGGGGTGCGTTTGAGCAGCCAAGAACTAAGAATACAATTAAAATTAGTTCGTATATTCAAGGAATATTGGTACTCGGGCGTAATCATCAATGACGAGCTAGACCTGCTGAAGTTTTGCACACATAAAGTCGAAAAATTTGAACCTTGCTACACTAAAATCAGACTCATACTTTCTTCTAAATCAGTGCCGATGACCTCTAGGTTACTCTTTTTGTGAGGAGTATTGGATTCTAAATGATAATTGGATTAAAAACCCTGGGTATGTTTAGTGACAGGTCCAGAAGCCTGCAAAGAGTCATTAACAACGGTTTGAAAAACATGCTTGGTGTTTCTAAGAGAGCTTCGATATATAAGATGGGCAATTTCTGGTAAGAATTTGATGTTTCATTTGTTTATGCAAGTTATGGTACGCCATATCTGAGAACAATGAAAAATATAATATGTTTCTACGCCCATCGCAATGTTACTTTAGGATAAGTCTAATGATTTTGGGTAAAAGTCTCTAATAGCTTGTCAAATCGCATGGGCTTAAAAGGTAAAAGCAAAGATGAATTTTTGAGCTCACAAACTATGAATCAGAAGAAGTTTGCTTTGGATAGTTATTTTTAATTACGAATTTCAAAAAATCAATAGTACTAAAAAATGAGATCTAAATACCCAGGCAATTTCGTGGGATTAACTTGGTTGTAGCCTGGCTCTGCGATGACATCTGAAATTCATATTTAGCTCACAAAGTAGCAAGGAGTAGTAAAGATATCAATGGAAAGTACCTATTATTCCATAAAATAATGTAGAATGACCTATAAATTCATTTATGGCACAATATGATAGATTTTATAGTAATAGGCAATATTTTGAGAGCCTCAGGTTTATAGACATTGTCTGATAGCCTGAAACAATGATTGAATTATAAAATTAATCTGAGGGTATCTAAATTCTGGGTGGGAGCCCCGGTGGACATCCTCGGACTAGTCAGATGGGTGCAGAAGACATTGATACAGTATTAATGGTAGCAAAGTTCTTTCATCTAGAAACTCCAGCATTACTGATAAATTTTTAGAGCATTTAAAGAGTTTCCGAAAAACTATAATACCTCGGAATATGATAATAATCTGTACCAATGTTAATAGTTCATATGATAATTTTTAATTATATCATTGATCTAATTTTACAATCTAAATATTTTATATAATTGTAAAAAAGACTTTGAGTTCCAATTTTAGAATCTCTATGTCTTTCAATTTTCTCTATACCCTAAATAAAAAATAATTGAATCTAACACTCAGCGATTCGAATTTTAGTCGATCTTTCATTCGAGTCAAATTCATTATTTTCTGAGATCAGAATTCTCGGGGTTCCACGGGGATCACCATTTAGTCCAACCAAGCGTATTATGCATGCATTCCGCCTCATGATAGAAAAGCCTAAAAAAAACACATTTATAATTTAAATTAACAAGACTAAATATTTGGTTAAATAATCATAATTAAACAACCTTAAAAAAGCTAAAAATATCAATTTTTCGATTATGTACATTCAATATGTCATATACTATATTATATACAAAATTGCTAATATTTTTATATAAATACTGAAATAATATATGCATAAAAAGTCTAGCTTTATAAATAATTAGTAAGATTAGTAGATATAATAGGCTTATTTTTTTATGATATCACGATTGAGTTTTAGAGCAGGCATATTATAAGAAATTAATTTGTGCCTGATTTAAGAACTTTAAAGCGCGTGTTAATTATAAATTCTTTAAGCGTGCTTATTTAAAATTTTATTTAATAATCATGAATTTAGGAATTTTATAGCATGCGTTTTTTAGATTTTTATAATTTTCAATTGAGCATAATAATTTAGAAAAAAAAAAATTATAAATCTGTTTTTTACATTCATTATTATTGTAATAATTATATTTTTGAATTAGCTATAATAAAATAGCTTAAAAAAATTGATTTTTATAACTATTAATTTTTATTTTAGAAAGTTGAATGACTTATGGAATAAGATAGCTATAAATATGCATATTAAATTCAAATTATAAAAAATTTTTAATCATAATAGGATAATATATATTAAGAAATGTATTATTGATAGAAATTCTTTTGGTTTTTTTTAACCACAATTTTTATTATAATTGATCTGTATTATTTTCTCTATTATATTATTTAGAAGCTTTTTTATGAGCTCCTAAAAATAATATAGATATTTATTAAACATTCGTTCAATAATTTAAATGAATGTATAATTATTAAAAATATTAATATAGTACTCTTTCTAATCTAATAAATTTTAATATTAAATAATATAATGCGAATTTAATAAATTAATGGAAATCTAGATATATATTAAATAAAAGTATAATGTTAAATTTTTTATATACTAAAACATTAATGATTTCAATCACAATAACACTTAGATACAGAAATGCTAGATTATATCATAACTTTTTATGATTATACTCGTTTTTACGTTATTTTAATTTTAAAATTATAATATTTATAAATATTTATATTAGTAAAGATCGATAATTTTTTATCAATATTTTTCTAGAATTAATAAATGATGAGTAATATTTAGTAATGTTAATTATAACACAACGAGTCATGAAGATAACATTTTCAACTATATTATTTAAATCCCGTTTTATCTCTAGTCAATTATATTTAAATTTAAGCTTTTATAATTTTATAATATTCAAATGTAGTCGTTTAATTCAAAAAATACCTTTATTTACGATTGATGATTTTAGTTTTTAAGATACATAATAAAATTAAATACATAATATTAATTTTTTGTCCTGAGTTAAAATGCGTATGATTATAGTAAAATAAAACATGTTTAACTAATTTATCTAATAATTTAAGGGTACATAAAATATGCTTCAATTAAAATTAAAAAATCTAAAGTTTTAAATTTTAAGTTATGAGTTTAAAGTTAAGTACTTATATCTAAAACAAAATAAAGCTATAATTCAAGGGTATAGAAGGATTTTTGTTTCTCAAAATTTACGAATTAAAATTTCTTATCAAAAATGTGGACCCCCTCCATAATCACTTTCTCGCTTTAATTATAAACAGATTTTCTTTCACTACTATGATTTTCATTATTATAATTTATATAGGTCGCATTACGTGAACTAATCTTTGTAAATAATTTATTTCACTTCAATCTGAATTATAATTCTTTATAGTATCAAAAAAA
>LSSN01005876.1:0-21313 GCA_001970855.1 Smittium culicis | reverse complement strand
ATATATAAAAAGATTGATCTTTATATAGTATAAATTTTTTAAAGTAATAGAATACTATAATAAAAATAAAAATAAATTGATATAAATTTGAAAAAAAATACATTGAAAATGATAAAAAGATTATAATGATGTTTTTTATAAAATTTATTTAATATGCTTTAATCTGTTTAAAAAAATAAATATGATTCTCCTTTCTTTTTGTGTTTTTGGCTCAACTATTATATTTCTCTTAAGATATATCATTTACTTTAATTTCTATTTAGTTTAATAAATATACAGAATAAAATAAACCGATATATTAATTAATACAAACAATCCTAGCACACGCTTTAATAAAATAGGTAGATAGATCATGATATTTCTTTTTAAAGAGACTCTCATGTTAACCGTTGTACAAAGAATAGATATGCTTTCTTTATACAAAGAGCAAGCTTATTCCCTTCTATAAACACAAGAATCCAATTTTAGAAATTGTGATAAATTTTCAAACAACAATGATAATATTAATTACATGATATAATCAAGGATAGATTAGATAAAAATTATTGCAATAATGATCCTAGTTGGAACTAATATGAGAAAACCAAAAGAAAAAATTTAGCCATCTCTTAGAAGCGAAACTAATAAATATTAAATCTCTGGTATCAAACTGATAATTATATTGGGGCAGCAGCTTTTTTTGCATTAACGCTAAATTTTGGCCCTTTTCTGAGCCAACTGTTATAATAATATCTATTTATTCTTAAAATTTGTACTATTAAATTTTATTTAGTTTCCAATCTGATATTTTTAGTTTAGCATAAACCTTTTTTTCTTTAACACTCCAGATTGGCAATTTTTTGATCCATCAATTTGAATAATTATTGCTTACTTATAAAATATATACTAATAAATTTTAATCACAGTGTTATATCACATAATTTTAGTGGAACGGCGACTTATTTTATGTTAACGCTCCAAGTTGACACTTTTATGAGCTATCCATTAGAATAAGTATTGTTTTCTCTATAAAATTGTACGATAAAAATATGTAAATTTAATTTCGCTAAATATTTTTTATTTTAGTAGCAGATTTTTTTTTGTTAACTCTCCACGCTGGCATATTTTTGAACAAAAAATATGATCGGTAATAAACTATCTATTTTGGTTATATATGTGAGATTTTTTGAATTTTCAGGTATTTTTTTATTAAAATACTCGTTCATTTTAGTTTTCACTACTGCTATTAATAATTATGATTATAATCAATACTAGGTTAAATATCTTTTACATTAATTCAGGCGAATATATATAATAAAAAATAAATTCCTGGGGAAAAAATTCACATCTCGTTCTAATAATCTCTAATTAAATAAAAATATTAATAATAGCTTTTTTCAATTTTTTTTTAAATGTCAACTTTTTTAATTAATTTTTTTTAGATATTAGCTTTTTTATTTAATTCTATTAATCTGTTTTGGCATTTTATTTATTTAGCAAGAATTTTCATCTTTTTTATTCATTTTTAGCATTGAAATATAAAACCAATTTAAGTTATTACAAATTAATTTTTTTAAAATGGATTAAACTATTTTCATATTTCAATATGACTAATTTTTTTAAAAGTTCGATGCTTTATATTGAGATAGAGGTGGTTTATACGCTGATAATACTTTTGTATATGATTATACGCTTAATTAATATATATAAGTCATGATAACAGATTTTCAACAATCAATATATATGCTTTATGTAGACTGAAATATCAACAATTTATATTTAGTGATTTTTTTAGATTAAAATAATATTTTAATGAATTCTAGACATATAAAGTAATCATTGAATTTTTTTTATCTATGACGCTACAAAAATAAATAATTATTTAATTCACACAAAAAAATGTTTAAAATAAGTGTATATATGTGTATACGTGCGTATAAACGTATGCGTAAGAATACCAAAAACTTTCAATACGGCTGTTTTAAACATACAGGTTTTGATTTAGTCAAAGGGGGTGGATAAGCAAATGTTCTGTTTATTTGAATTATTATAATAATTTATATTAGGGTTATTAGTTTCATTTTCTAATTAAATACTGGTCAAACCTCTTCTACCAAATTTAGATTCTAATTATTATTGGTGAAAATTGAAATTTACTCTAAAATTTATTGACTAATTTTAGAATTGCGTTTTTTAATAAACCATTTATTTATTGGTTATTTTAAAGCGCAACGAAATTGCTATAACCTTTTCACGAGAGGTAAACTATATTTGAACAACTAAATATAGCCAACTGCGTTCAATTAAAATTGATTAGTTCCAAGGATTTAAGAACCATTGGTGTGTCGTAAAATAACAGCAAATAATAGATTTGCTTATAAATCATAAACTAATCAATAAATTGATTTTTATAAATTGTGTTGAACGGGATAATGATAAAAAAAAATTTTTTGGAGAAAATTTCAAATATAAAAGAGTTGAATGTAAAATTACTATTGGTAGAGTTGGAAAGTTATTTTGATTTTTCTATCAGTTGAATTCATTTTAAAAGTGATACTATCTATATAAAAAAAAAAGTACTAAAGTCGTTTTATTGGATAATAGCTAAATATAAATTTTAATTCAAAGTGACCATATATTCATATATTTGCTCTCTTAGTAAAGTATCCGTCAATTAGATGCGTAATATTGAAATTCTTTTTGTGAAATAAAATATTTCATAATTGATAGACATCAACAATCTTAGTTTCTAGAAATATAGGGTTTGAAATCGAATTAATAAAATTATGCTCGACTGTAAAAAACACTCGAGCAATTTCTATAAAAAAATTCGCACACAGTTGAAAATTTTTTTATTAGAATTACTTAAATAATACAAAAAGCTGATAGCATATTTTCAACCAAAAGTATTATGCGTATCAATTTAACATCTAAAGATAAATAACTAAATATAAATATGTCTGTATATGTTCTAATATTTAACTGGTGCACTATAAAATCCCCTCAACCCTTTCCAATCCATATCTTTTTAAAAAAATTAAATTATTGATTCATTTTTTATTTATATGCAAATTATTATTTTCTAGTATTTTACTGTAAACCAACAATTAAATGATTCAAGAAGCTATAATTATTTTATAGGATTCAATTGGCTATTTTTGAAGCTCAATTGTAGTATACCTCCCATGAAAGGGTTAATTAGATTGATTTAATTTTACTAATACTATCGTAATAAAAATTAAATAATTTGAGAAATATCATAATAAAATATATGCAAATTTTTTCCCTTTCTACTTACTAATTACATTTTCATTGTGAATTTTAATCTGCAAATTTTAATTTAGAGCAGCTCTGATTTAATTATTTAAATATGGAAAGATGAAAGCTAGAAAGGAGTAAATACTATAATTATAATAAAAAATTAGTGAAAAGATGAAATAGAAAAAATATTGATTATAACGAATGTGTTTGGAATTATATTACACTTGAATTTTTTACAAATGGGTTCTTATAGTCGAAATTATCGGCTCATTCGCGATAAATAATTATTGATTTTTTTTTTTAAATTTCAAAATATTCTTCTATAGTTAACAAATATCTATGTATATTAATAAAAAAATAAGAGAAATTGGTTTCAAAAAAATAATAATAATCTCGTATAGCTAAAAGATTGGAATTTTTTAAACGCTAATAAAAAATCAATTTTTAATATTTTTACATAAAGTTAAGCCTTAAATTTATTTTCAAACACCCATTATTTATCTCTAAATATCAAATCATACTTTTAATCCTTGATTTAAGGCAAATATAGTGCCATAATACTAAAATTATACCACATGTTTATCATTTAAAGATTATTTATATTAACGACAATTATATTGATATTAATATCTTTTTATAAATTTCCAATGACGTAAATCAGCACTGAGTATTTCCTAATAACATAAAGTTACGTTTTAATTATAATTAGTAAATATTTTGACATATATTAAGAACAATTTTCTATAGCCCCCTGTATGAAAGAAAAATCAAATAAGAAAGCATAAAAATACATAAATTCTTAACAAAATTATTTCTCAAATAAATTAATACAGCACAAAATATACCTTTATTAACGCATATTTTTATCTAATTATATAACATTAACGCAAAATTGGTATCTATCAAGGCCATAATCACAATATAATCACATCTTAAAAACTAAACCATATCTAATATAAGCTTATAAGAACTATCTATATTATATAAATTAATATAGATTTACGAATTTTGTGAATAATCGTGATATTAAAAAAGCTTTATCCGTAGCTATTTTCGTTATTTTACCACCTTGATAGTTTAGTTATTATTACTTAATTATCAATAAAATTTATATTTATATTTTATCTTTTTCAATGGAGTAGGTATTATAATATACTATTTCGCAATCATCAAGCAAAGTTATATGTAAATATCGATAAAAATATCAATTAAATGTACTAAATACTTTAAAACGTCAATAGAATTATAGCTTCGAGTCAAAAAACACATTTTATCCATTAATTATATTTTTGTTTAATTAATATCTCAATAAATTTACCATTAAATCGGAAAAAGGAAAAAGGAAAAAAAATTGTTATACCTTGAAAAATTTTTTATCCTTCCAGTAAATCACATAATAAATAATTCTTATATATAAACCAATAATAAATCTACCAAAAAACAAATTCAACACAATTAATATACTAAGTATTCTATAATAACCTTCATTAATAAAATCTATTATTATAAGTTTTTTGGACTAGTGCTTGCTTGCAAATTATAAAATATCATAGTAAAATGTTATATAAGACAAAGTAAATTTTATAATATTAAAATTTGAGTGCTTTTTCCATTTGGGTATTTTTTTTCATCACATATAATCATATGACGGTCCTATAGTAGCACAAAAATAATTTATCATTAAATTCCTAATTAGAATTATTTTATTGCCGCTTTAAGAAGCATAAATTAACCAAAAATGTTATAAGATAAAAAAAATTTGAACTTTTTTGATAAAATCACTAATTTATCTTTGAATCTGATATAAAATAAAAATAAACGTGCAAATATTTTGAGTGAGTGATAAAATGTTACAGTTATCTCAGTTATCTCAACTAAAAATTTTAAACATAGTTAGTTTGCCTATTTATGAAATAAATCAAACTAAAAAAATAATAAACAGTATTAAAAGAGACAGAATTACGTGAATTTTTTAATTTTCCCTTATATGTTTATCCTAAAATAATTTATACGAAAAAAATCGTATAAAATTATGTATTAAAATTCTTTATAGATTTATAATACGCTTTTAAAATTTAAGTCTATTTTTTTAAATATTTTAAAGTAATTTTCAACTATTTCTTTCATGAAATAAAAATAAATATTACTAGATCGAAAATTTTTGAGTATCCAATCTATATTAAAAAAATAAACTCAAAATCATAGCTCTGAGCGCTCCATATTTTTAGTCACTCTATCTGATAAATTTTGATAATTTAATGGGTAATTGAAAAAAAAAAATTATACATTAAATTTGTTAGACTAAAATAATCTACTATTATACTAACTATAATTGTTTTTTTAAAGACACTTTTGAAAAAAAATTAAAATATATATATATAATTCGCCCAGAAAACTCTCCTCTAGCCCTGTCTTCAGTACCTATCATATTAGTCGTGAAGGGAGGAGTAAAGACAGGGCTAATTTTGGACTGAAACTGAGACTGAAACTGAAACTGAAACTAAGATAGTTTTATTATTTAATATCATATGGATAATATATTTTTAGTGGGATAATTATAATAAAATAAATATTACGCTTAGATTTTTTCTGAAAGATGGAAAAAGGTTATCCCTTTTATACTTTTGAAGAAAAATATGAATGATATAATTAAATAAAGATAATTATAAAAGCATTAATAATTTTCAGATAGTAACTTGCGGAATATTATGAAATGTTCTAGATGGCTCTAGAAGCAACTGGAAATAATCATGGATAACATTCCATTGTATTCCAAAATTTACTTTGATTTTCCATAATGATCTGTGATTTCCCATAAGGTTCCATTGTTTCTGTGCATACAACAAACGATTAGTTTTCATCAGAGATGGAGAGAGAGGCAGAGGCAGAGAGACTCTTTAAAGTAAATTCGGATTCGAAAACTAAAAAAATATTTTTTCCATTTTGCCAAATTTAGCTAAATTTTATTGAAAAATTATATTGTTATTTAATTTTACAATTTATTTAGGATGATCGATTAAAATTATAGATTAAATATTGTTATTATTAATAAGAAAAATCTTTCTTGCTTCTTTGAGGTTTCACGGGGGGGGGGGTTGATTATTTAGGAATAATAAACGTATAAAAATCAATGGGTGGCTTTTTTAACTAATAGGAAGTAAGGAGTAAGTTTTTATTTATTTTTTTAAAATAATATTTGTAATTTATTTAGGGATTTGTTTTCTATTTATTAAAGATTTTTTATTTGCTAGAATAAAATTATTTATACTTTCGAGTGCGAGGTCAAGTTCTGTCCAAAAGCGTAGCTTTTATATTATGTTGTAGAATGGAGCCTTCATTTATTTATTGAAAATATTTAGTAGGTTATAATACCTTAATTTATGCTCTATACATATGCATAAATTATCAAGTAAGCTTATAAAAATTAATACCATATCTGGATAAACTTTAATTATAACATTATATCTCTACTTTCTAGCTTTTATTATTTACCTTTGACATAGCGAGTTAAAACAATAGCTCCACCACTGACATGAAGTATAATCAAATAAAGATATATTAATTAGATAATATTGAAAAATAAATATTAGGGCCACACTAGAATAACAAAAACTAGTGAATTTCCCGAGAATTTAAACAGTTGACTAATTACACTCAATTTATAAATTCTAAAATGTCGTTGATTTAATAAACAGAACCGAGTTACCGAGCTCAGGAGTAATTATATTTGGAATATAAAGCATAAAAGACAAAATAAATTATAAGACAACAAAAGAACAAAAAAAAAATATACAAAAGAACAAAGCAGAACGAAAAAAAGGTTTTTTCACCTTGAGGTTTTTCCTTAGAAAATTTTAGCTTAAAATTAAATATTTATTTTAACTGTTTTATTTTACTCACATTATAAGCTTAACAAATAATAAATCATTATTAAATCAAGAAGCGTAAAATTTTTTTTTAATTTTTATTGTTTATTACATTATCAATTAATAACAAACTTCAATGAGCACCACTATAGCCGAAAATATCAACAACAATAAAATCAAAATCTAAAACACCAATTACTAATTATTCAATACTATAAAAAAAATTAAGTCATTTTACTAAAAATTAGTGTTCATAGACGTGTAAAATCGGCAAAAAAATTGAAAAAAATAAATTATATCAATTATCCAATAAAAAATACGAAAGCAGAAGATTTAAAAAACGATGTAATTTTGGCAAGAAAAGGAGTATTAGAAAATTTAGATTTTCAAAGATTAAATTTTTAAACCATAAATACTAAAAAAAAAATTTTAAAAATATTCGATAAATTGAAAAAAGTTAAAATTTCGCCAAATTTATAGCTTAAGCAGAATATATTTCATTTAATTCTTAATATAATTTATGAAATTTAAATTTAATTTTAATTTTAATAACTAAAATAATAAAAATTAAATAAAACATCCCTTGGCATAATCGATTATTCATTGGGCCGAAACTTTAAGAAAAGTTCAGAAGAAACCAAAAACTAACTAAGTATTAAAAATATTAACAAGATATTTTTAATATAATTTAATATATCATTTAATATAATATAGGCTTATAATTATTAAAATTGGTTATATTGATTAAAAAATTCATCTTAACCTAGTGTCAAAATGAAATTTTTGACCTTTCTAGTGAGAGAATTTTCTCGAAATTTTTTTTTTCAAATTTATGATAATTTATTGATTATAAAATATACTTTAATTATTATGAATTCGAATAAAAAAAGTAGCAATAGTAAATTACAAGATAATAATTAAAAAATCTGTTTTAGTTTTATATTCACAAAAATAGATATAAGCCTATCTGTATAATAATATACGATTATAACAAATAAATTTATTTTAATTTTCTAGATTGTTGATATCTAGAATGTGAAAATATGCCAAAAATGTGGTATCAAGTATGTTTTTTTGTCAGTCTAACAACTTTTATTCAATAGGCTTTCCAATTTTAACATTTTCTTATAATCTACTGGTTCTATAAATGATTAATGGAGGAAAATTTAAATATAAGACCAGAATTGAGAATGTGAATGAATTTTTTTTTTGAGTTTATATGGGCCTTGTAGTTAATAATATCGAACATCCTTAATCCAATGATTTATATAAATCAAGAAATATAAAAAATAAAAGTAGTATTTCAAATTGGAAAATTTTATTAAAAAACATCCATTCTTATAAATAATCTCTCAATTATGTCATTAAAAATCTATAGTCTAAAAAGTAGGCAAAAAATGTCGCGATAAAACTGCTCTATAATTGATTAAGCGTATTGTAAATATAAGCCAGACTAATGATCTTTTCATAAATATAGAAATTTAATTTATAAAAATTAAAAAAATGATAATTATATAAATGAAAACTTTTTATATTTCAATTATTTTTAAAAAATATAGTTTTTCTAAAAAAAAAAAAGTAAAAATAATATTAATAAAAATCAATTGCCTATTGATTAGATTAAAAAAATAAATAGATATCAGTAAAATAAATTACTTATTAATTAGATTATTAAAATGTTAGGTGAACTATTAAAGGTATGTTGATATATAGTCTTAAATATGGTAAAATATCAGAGCGAGTAAATCATAAAAGGATTAGGTAAATAGAAAAAGTTAAGATCAATCCAATAAAAATTCGAAAAATGCGCGGGAAAAATTTTAATAAAGAGGAATTTTTTTTTTAACAGACTTTTAGTAGTGAAGGAGCTACTTTTCTAATAAAATCTATAATCTAATGTGAATGTGATATAGCTATTGATTGTGCTAGAAAACTCAATCAATAACATTTTCAGATATTACTTAGAAGTGCAAGTAAAGTCAGCTGAAGGGAATGAGTAATAAAAAAAGTTATTCTTCTCAAAATAATCTTTCATGAGAAAAAATGTATTAACGTGGGGATGAGTTAGGGTCAGATTTATTGACGAATTTGAGAAAAGTGCTTTTTATTTTATCGATGCTTACAGATGTAGAATGGTCACCAAAACTAGTAGCTAATTCGATTATGGAAATTGAGAGGATGGATAGTTCCCTTGCTTTAGAAATTGAAAGTTGCTGCCAAGGCTTTCCAGGCTCAGAGTATAATGAAATGAAAACGAGGTCGTCAGATATCTCAGGGATTTTTTTTCCGAGTTCTAGAAGTCGGTCATACCAAACTGTTTTTTCTTCAGAGGTAAATGTGTTCTTTTGTAATATAGATTTGTGTATCTTATATACCATGAGGTTTGAGGATATTAAAATGGCTAAAAATTCTTTGTACAGTTTAATCTTTGCTTCTGAAGTAGACAGATTCATATTTTGGAAGGATTCAGATAAATCATTTACGTCATTTCCTGATACATTTACTGAGTTAAGCTGACTTTCATTTTCTAAATCATGAATTGCCAAGCTTACTTCATCAATGCCATCATCTAAAAACCCCATAACTTGGAGTTTCCACAATTTTTCAACAGCTTCACGATTGTCTGAAACAAAATTGGATAAAGCTTCACAACTTTTCATAGATTTAGAAGTAGTCACGAGTTTTTTTGTATACTCAGACAAAGAGAGATTTTCAGCGTCAAAAAAAACTTCAATTACTTGCATCACGTTTTCAAAAGTATCGACAACTTGATCGACTAGTAGAAGTATAAAAGTACTCCCGAAATTTTTAGGGACTATGCCAATAAGATTTGAAATTTCGAGAGCTTTTTGGTAAATTAGAGGGGCGATTTCAACGATTTCGCTTTTGGATAGCGGTGGTTTTCCAGCAAGGACGAATTTTGTAACTTCCTTATTCAGCTGTGCGCTAATAGAGGCTATGAATAAGAGAAGGCAATTTTTTTAATTATGATAAGTAGCTAGCACGTAGAAACACATTAGAAGTTGGTTTCCATTTAGAAAATAAAATATAAATAAAATAATTTAAATTTACAAGAAATGATTAATAAAATATTACCTAAGCGATTGTGGAAATCTTGTGGAGACAAAGAGTAAGAATTATTTTCATTGCCTTTGAAAGGGGAAATTTGATCTTTTAAAAAATTGATTTTAGAATGTATTTTTCTAAAGAAAGTTTCTAGTCTCGTATCTTGAGTTGACATAGTGATGAATCTAAAAGCTTTTAAATCCTAATAAATATGATAAGATGAAAAACAGATACATTTTTTATGATAACATTTGACTTTTAAATCGAAAAATTCTGCGCAATAATTTCACTTTTTTTTTATATCGACTTAATTAAATGATTGGATAGAAAACGTTTAAATGCAGATTTTTTTTCATGGTTAAATGGCCTTAACCCTTTCACAAGCGGTAGACTATTTTTTGATCTACCAAATCTAGCCAACTGAATTCGGTATTTATAGTTAAATTTCGTGCTATTATAATCATTGGTATGTTAAAAATAAACAGCAAATAATTAAATTGTATATAAATCATTAACGAATCAATAAACTGAATTAATTAAGGTTGCTGGACGGGAAAGGGTTAATAATAGTTTATAATACTGTTATAGTTAAATAGATATTAATTAAAAATTTTTTGAGCAGTCTGTGCCCTAGGATTAAGTATTGTTAGTGTATATGGTATAGGTATCATTAAAATTATGAATAAAAATTCTGAATTATCAATCGAGAAATTAAAAACGGAGAGAGTAAAGTTAAAAACCAAGAGTAATAAAAACATAGTCATCCAGTTTCAAGGATTAGTATTTATATTAATTTTTTGTGAGTGATAAAAAATATGAAATGGTTACAGTTTTATTTCTTGAGACAAATTAAAGAGCAAGAATTGGAATTGGATGAATGCTGTAAAGTAAGTTTAGTATGGCGCTACTTGTTTCAGGTCAAAGAATTTTCCATTTTCTTTGTACAGGGATGGGTAGTCGAGCATAGTTAAGTAAAGAGGAGTTTGGATGCCTTGATCGATTGTAAGAGGAGCATCAGAACCGCCCATATCAGTTTGAACCCAGCCAGGATGGCAAGAGACAAAGGCAATATTTCTAGGATCGTTCGCATAATCACGGGCTAAGAGCTTGCAGTAAGTTGTAACACCAGTTTTTGATATATTATATGAACTTTCGGCAAAGCCATGTTCTTGTGTTTTACCAGCAAGAGCCGCAGATAAGAATTCAGTTTCAATTTCTCCTAATTGCTGAATATTCAAGTTAGGATCGGTAAATCTAGATCTGATTTGTTCTGGCTGAAACTTGAGTGAGCCACGTATACTGGATACAAAAATGATGCGGCTATTTTGGTTCATGAGAGGGAGTAAAGCTTCAGTGATTTTGACGGTACCAAAGTAATTAATTTCTATTATTTTCTTGGTAGTTTCCAGTTCTAGTTCAGTTTTTTTAACTAAGAATCCAGCATTATTAATGAGGGTGTCAATACAAGAAGTTCCATAAGTATCAATGAGGAATTTCTTGAAGCTTGAAACACTTTCGGAATCGACGATGTCCAACTGACGATACTGTAAGGTAACTTTATTGTTAGTGCTAGGTAGATGTCTTTTAGCATCTTCAAAGGCAACATGTCCTAACTCTTCGTTTCTACTGGTCATAAGGATCGTTGTTGGCGTGTTGTAGCAGGACAATAGCTGCTTAACTATTCCAAAACCAATACCCTTATTAGAACCTGTGATTACAGTGAGAGCATTTTTTTTAAAAGCGCTTGATGCCATGTTGCATAAATAATCGTTAATTGAAACTTGGGATAGCTAAGTTGTATATAGGAACAAAGAAATGTAGAAAAAACAGTGAGCGTTTTTAAATTTCAGTGTGGGTCAGGTGAACGTTGTTTAGCCGAGTATTTATACATTTTTCATAAAAATAGGGACAATGGGAGTAAACAATATCTATTTTGAAAATTATCGACTTTTATGAGGCTATCTAATAACATTCCAGAGCAAATAAACGAGATTTTCGATATTTGGATATCATTAACCCTTAGCAGAATAAAAATTAAAAAAATGAAACTCAAAATTGATGAGGACGGAAGAAAAGTTAGTCCATAATTGAAATTTTAGCAGGTAATATAAAGGTTTAGTTAGTATCAGGATATACATATCCGTTGCCTTTCACTCAAGCAATATCGTAATATTAGTCCTACAACTGTAATTCTCATAAAAAAAATGTTAATTTTACTGATAACTTTTAAATTATGATTATTAATTCTTTAAACCGATGTTCTTACAGGATGCAAGAGTTTTTTAATATGATCCATATAAGTATAAATTGATATTTTAAAATCCAGATATTACGAAAACTTGGATAATATAAAGCTGATATTGCCCTAGAATTTTAGTTTTTTTAAAAGGAGTAATTTTAATGTATATTCGCCCAATTCGCATTAGGCAACTTGTACATATCCTTTTCTTTATACCGAGTTTATTAGTTGTAGCTTGAGATAATTAAATATTTATTTATACTAAATTAAATAAATAATATGTACTACATTAGAGCTTAGCCGTTTGTAATTTAAAGAAATGACTAGGTCCCAAATATTACTAACAAGCAATTGATATGACTTATTTTCCCAGGCACAAATATCAATAGATCTGCTTAATCTAACGTTGCTCCTACCAAGTTTTCTAAATGTCTACATAAATTAAGTGCGCTCAAATCCAAATTGTAGATAATATTGAACATACAAAGCATATTAAAATATAGTGCCTAAATAGTAGTATTTACTATTACTGCCATAATTTGACTATTGGTAGCATAAATGCCCACATGTGTAATTAAAGTATTATTTTATTACAATACAAATCAACTGCAAAATAATGAAATTATATATGAAATTAATTCGTAAAATTTATTTTGAACCGCCAATTATCCATTTGATTAAACTTTATAAAAATACATTTTCCTATTATCATTTTAAATTATATATCCATTGAACGATTAAACCTATTAGTTTTGATACTTCACAATAAAATAAATTTTCTTATATTATTTGCGAATACTAAGAATTGAACCAAGATGCAATTTATTGTCACAAATTTTGGTGTGGGGCATCAATGGTATGAAATAATTAAATTCAGATGGATTATGAATACAAGATCAATATATTAATGCTTGATTGAAATTTCTAAATAAGCGAAATGCACAACCAATACAGCTTTCGATGATTTTATACAAGTACAAGGGCCATATAACGTTTAATCTTTCTTTAATAATAGAACCAATCTAATGCTAGTCATCTTTTAATAAAAGCTTAAAATAAATAGTTAAAATAGTTGCTGAATACAGGGAACTAGTAATAATACTTTTGGCATCATTAAAATGATTTTGTTTAAATTTATTAAATTAATTTGAAAAGAAGGAGTGTAAAAAAAAATTCTGAGACGATAAAAAAAAGAAGATTTATTTCAGATCGATTATAAAGCTGTTAGCTTTTTGGTCAAAAATTCAACCGAGTTCATGTCAAGAACAAGGTATTTGTGTCTCAAGACCTCGTATACCAAAGTCTCATTAATATCTAAAACGCTAACGCCTGGTATGTTTTTGTGGGCAATTGCAAGACTATAATATTCCGAGTCGATGTTCTTAGCATCTGACATATCGACCAAGAATAGAACGTTTGCACAGTTCAATGATTTTTTCTTATCTATCCATCCATTGTTGGTAAGAATGCTGTTTAGGTATTTTGTTTTGATGCTTTCCAGCTTTAAGCTGTCAAAAATTAACAGCTGTGATTGTTGGTATTTAGCCGAAATGACTGATCTTAAACCTGCTCTCCATACGTTACGTTGGATTTTGGTTGCGTGGGAGCGTGGTTTAGGTCCATGAGCTACAGCACCCTTTCTTATGTGTGGTGCGCGGATACTACCAACACGCGCCTTACCACGGCCTTTTTGGGGAGCTGCTTTCCTTGAACTTCCTCGTACTTCGCTTATAGTTCTAGTAAAGTGAGTTCCTTGCCTCATTGCATTTCGTTCATAACCAACAACTCTATGGATCAAATCGATTCTTACCGGGGCTGCAAAAACTCTTCTGTCAAGCTCTACGATTTTTACTGGGGCATTATTTTCCATTTTTTTCATCCATGCTTGGATTCTGCTCCCAAAAGGATTTTGCAGTTTTCCTTCAAGTGGGAAACCGTACTTTGAGTATTCGAATTTGTTGGTTGAAGAAGGTGGTTGGGCCGGAGTCTCGCTTTTAGCTTCTACGGCTAAAGTGCTTTGTTTTCGTAAAGCGCAAGGATTTAAAATTTTTTTGAAATTCTAAAGGTTTAGATAAGATTTAAGTTTTTTTCGTACACTTTCTTTTAAAAATAAAAGGATCAAAAAAATTGAAATCAGAATAAAGGTGAATATAGAAACATGAAAATTTGAACTTACTGAATTTCTAGCAAAGACATTTCGTGCAGCTGGAAGTAACCGTAACATTTTTCTATATGTAGGGAATCTAAAGAGCTAATTATAAACCCTATTTCTTATAAAGATTTTATGATGAAAAAATAAATAATTCTAATATTAGCATTCAGAAATTTAATCAGCTACTTTAAAATCGTATCGCACCAAATTCCAACGCTTTAAACATTAGATATTAAAAAAAATAGTTAATTTCAACAATAAATTTTCTTCAATGATTACAATGATAATTGGCAGATCAAAAAGAATATCACTCAATTATATATACTGATTCGCCAAAACTCAAGAAATCATAATCCCAGATCTGAAATACGTATGGATCAATTATAAGCTCGCGTAATTGGCCTTGCTCATTATTTAAAGAAATATACCGAATAATAGGTTGTGATAATTATTAATAAATAATAAAAATTCAATATTTCATCACAGCACTAAATAATAATAGTAATAATCCAATAGCCTTTTATTATTGGCTTATCAATTTTCCAATAACTATTTCTAAAAACTTTCATTATTCCAGGAAATGGAATTTAAAGCCAATTATCAGTTGAGAAACCAATAACAAAAAGGCAAAAAGTCAACAAAAGCTTGAATAAATATTTAGGCTCAGATCCGATTTTTACAGATTTCACTTTGGTTTTGTTAGAATCTATTAACTCGAATTTAAAGCCAAGTCCAGAATCTATAATAATTTACAAATGCATTCAGGTATTTGCCATTTCATTCTATTATAAAAATTATCATCATATCACCAGATTTTCATTGAGCACAATTATATATTCTTAAAATTTTCATACGTTTTGATTTATAGGAGCCCCTAAACTCAGCAGAGAAGAGTATCGGAAAAAGAAGGATCTAGAGGCTGCCCGTAAGGCGGGTAATGTTCCTGCCGAAGTTGATGAAGAGGGAAATGACATTAACCCACACATCCCCCAATTTATGGCCAGCGCGCCATGTAAGCCCTTGCTCTATATCCATTACTTCTTTTATTTAATACGATAAATAAAAATATGCATATCTTCGTATCTGTTTCGCACTTAAAACTTATATCCCCTTCTTAAACAACATTGTCTAGGGTATGTCGACAATAAAAAGCCGGGGCTTAAACATCAAAAAAACTTTAAGCTTCAAGAAAAAGCTTCTGATTCATGGTATTCAAGAGGCGCTCGAAAAGTATCTATATTTTCAATATTAATTTTAAATAACTAACTTATAAACATTTTCTATATATCTCTTAATTTATTTAACCCTAAACTTTAGGCTGAGGTTGCAACTAAATATAGAAAGGGAGCATGCGAAAATTGCGGTGCAATGTCTCATAAAACAAAAGAATGTATGGAAAGACCCAGAAAAAAAGGTGCAAAGTATACCGGAAAAGACATTATGGTACACTTTTTACAAAATTACATACCTTATTTTTTTTATCTTTTTTTTTATATCCAGATCCGAATTTTATAAACAAAATTCTTCAATTTTTTTAGCCTGACGAGATTATCACCCAGGTTGATTTCGATTACGACAAAAAAAGAGACAGATGGATTGGCTATGATCCAAAGCAACATTTAGATTTGATAGAAGGTAATTTTTATTATATATCATCACACTTTTTTTTCTAAGCAATAATACTATTCTATAATTCATGCCTCATTATACGTCCTACCTTTTGAAAATACTATTATCTAATATAACATTTATTACTCTAGAATGGGAACAAATCGAGCAAGCGAGAAAAAAACGAAAGGCTGAAGAGTTAGATAAAGCAATAGCATCAGGAACTGTAGAAGATATTGAGAAGCAATTAGGCTCTAGCGATGAAGAAAATGGTGATGAAGATAAATATGCTGAAAGAACTGACATGCCTGGTCAAAAAATTGATTTAAGTTCTCGCACTACTATTAGAAATTTGAGGTAAGATATTTCTTTGAAATTATCAACATGTTTTATTTTCACTTTGAATCTTAGCCCTAATGTTTTTTTTTTCTTGTAAATTAGAATCCGCGAAGACACAGCGAAATATTTACGAAATCTTGATTTAGATTCAGCTTACTATGATCCTAAAACTAGATCTATGCGTGAGAATCCTCACACTGGTAAAGATCCAAATGAACTTGCATATGCTGGTGATAATTTTGTCAGAGCTACTGGGGATGCCCCTGAAATAACAAAAATGCAGCTATTTGCTTGGGAAGCAGAATCTCGTGGAAATAGCTCCATTCACTTACAAGCTAACCCCACAGAGTCTGTTCTCCTTAAGAAGAAGTTTGAAAGCAAAAAGAAAGAATTGAAATCTTCTATTAAGGAGTCCATTTTAGACAAATATGGAGGTAAAGAACATCTAGTAAAGCCTGAAAACGTTAATTTGTACCAAAGCGAAAACTATGTAGAATATAATAGATATGGTAAAGTTGTTAGTGGAGCTGAAATTGTCAAGAGAAAATCAAGATATGAGGAAGATGTTTATTTAAACAACCATACCAGCATTTTTGGATCGTTTTGGAAAGAAGGAAAATGGGGATATAAATGCTGCCAACAGTTGGTCAAAAATTCATACTGTATCCCTATAAAAAAAAATTGAAATAATTAAATTTTTCTCTTTTCTTTTTGTAATATAATCTATGCTTAATTTTATCCTAGGAATTGAAATTGAAGGCTTTATTAGAATTTCATCACTTCTTACAGCCGCTTATAAAATTTTTTATTTAGACTAAATAAAATAACATTATTTTAATAAATATATTTTTAGAAAACTTGCTAATTTAGCTCTTACAGCAACGTATTTATCCACTCATTGATAATTTCGAGTTAACCTCCGAACTATTAAATTGCTTAGACTTAAGCAAGCCATTTTATTTTAATTATTAATTACAAACGTTATAATAAGGTAGTATAAACTCGAATACCTAGTATTTAGATATATCGTGTATGTATGCAATTCATTTTATAGTATAGGCTATTTTAACCTTACTTTACAAAAATAATTGATCTAATAGTAAACAAGCGAATCTATTAGGCTCTAATTCGTTTAAAAAAAACTTATGGATTTATATTTTTATTGCAGTATTTTTATAGTATTTATTTAGAATGTTTATCATTGAATGAAGACTTAATAAATTTACACTATTGTGAAATTGGTTTATTTTTTAGCTGCACAGAATAAATTTGAGAAAAATATTAACTGTACTAATTAATCAAAATGTGTAAAAAAACATTTCGTGTAATATATTATCACATCAGATTACTATTGGCTCACGAAAATAAAAAAGTTCAATACATTTTTATTATTTTAAACATTTACTTACTCAATTCTTGTGGTTTTCATTTTGTTTGCCTTTTTTTACTCTGAATAATCTAATTTCTCATTTGTTCACCGAATCGTTTATGATATCTTTTTAATACATCGTTAGCACTGAAATAATTATTCCTTTTTATTTTTTCTCTTTTAACTAATTCACATCTTCAAACGCACAATTTTAAGCATACAGCTAAAGTTTACTAAAGATAACAATTTACTCATATAGATTGTTTTATTTATATTAGAAATCTTTGCAACCAAAAAATTTTTTATTTTGCAAATGATTTAATTGTAAAATGTCTCTAGAAAATACTAAGACAGAGCCCGAATTAACCCAGGAGAGCTTTCCAGAAGCTATAGCTTCAAATGATACTGTCGCATCCAAAACTGAAGATTCCACTAATCTTCCTCGACAGCTACAAAAATCGCCAGTTGATAAAGAACGAAACTCTAAGTCTGTTGAAGATTGGTACTATCAACGAGAAGGTAAGGCCAGATACAGCGAACTTGAAGATTTATCCAAAGATTCCTTAAAAAACTCAAATAGCAAAGAAAATTCCGAATTTAATTATAACTCAAGTTCTGAGCTCCTTAAAAATGAAAGCCCATTAAATGATTCCATTAGAATTTCTCATTCTGATAAAACGTATAATGATTACAGCACAACTCGCGAAAATAGATCTAAACACTATTACACTAGCAGTTACGATAAAGAATATATTAAGGATAATCCTGATAAATTCAACGACTTTGATAAATATTCTTCATCGGGCTATAGATCAAAACATGATATCAATCCTTCATTCATCTCTTCTAAGGATCATCATTCCTCATACAACTCACAAGAATCCAGATATTCGAAATATGATTCTTCAAGTAATAACTACTCAGATCGAAAATTTACTCTTAAAGGAAACGAACATAACATTTCAACTAATTATAAATATCCCGAACGTGATAGAAATCAATCCAGAGATTATCAACATTCTAAGCATGATTCTAAACAGCAGAATTTTCACAGCTCTTACAAAACCTCTAATCCTGATAAACTATGTGATGACTATAATAGACTAGAGAAAAGTGATTTATTTAACAATCTTCAAAGCAATTTGAAATGCAATGAGAATAATCAAAATAAGAATTTGCCAAATAGCGATCCCTCTAGTGATAATATCACTCCTTCTAAACAAGCCTCTTCTAGTGTCATAGATAGCACTGCTACTTCTCTTAGAAGAATACCATGTAATGATAATGAAGTCGAGGAAGGCGAGATCAATTGTTTCGATGACGAAATTGCTGATAACTCCCAAAACCCTAGCTTTACTAGTGAAATTGCAACACCTGACAAAAATTCATCTTTCAAAATACCTTTACCTGAAACAGCTCGTAATGATTTATCCAAGTCTGATGACATTAGTAAATATGGCTTTGAATACGATTCAAACGAACGTGTTAGTTACAAATCTACTGATGGTTATTCTTATTCTAAGTATTATGGATCTGATAAGCAAAACATGGCTGATTATTCACTAAGCACTAGATCTGAAAATTACACTCCTTCTAAAAATTTATCCGACAAAGATTCCTATAACTACAGAAAAAACCAGCTTAATCCACTTACTGGCTCCCGAAATTCTGACTCTTTCTCATCAATGAGAAAACCTGTTGCTTTAACTGAAGATAGATCTGATAACAATAAATCCGATATAGCGTCTATTAGAAGCCGTGACGACGACTTTATGACTCCTAGTGAAAATAGAAGATCTTTTTCTAGATCTTCAAAGCCTGATAAATATTCTGAATCTGAAAAATCAAGATATGATTACAATAGCCACCATAAATACTCGAGCTACGATACATATTCTAGTTATAAAGATAACCTTAAATGTGATTATGATTACGATTATGATCGTAGCTACAGATCTTACTCGTCAAAAAAGTCAGACCTTGATTATACCTCTGATCGAAATTATCACCGTATCCAAGCTTATAATTACAATGACACTTATAAAAAGAGAAAATCCAACCCTGAATACCCTGATTCTTATTCTAAAAATGTCGATAAAATTCATGAATCAACTTCAGAAAATTCTTCTTTCCAGCCTCTTGAAAATACCAACGCCTCCCTAGATAGAATGGATAGCAGTAAGTCTATATCGCAAATAGATCAGCTTCTAGATGATAAAACTAAAGGTCAAGGATTAACTCCATCTAATAATAACAATCACGATGATGTTACTCGGCATGATCCTCTCAATCCTGCTAAAAATTTAGCGCTTGATCCTCTTTTATCTGCTTCAGATACTAAAGTACTAGTAAACTCGCAAAATAGAGATTTATATCCCAATGATAATGGTAGTGTTGAAAAGAAACTCTCAAAAGAAATCCTTTCTAATGATATTTCTCGTATAGATGATGACCAATCATCCCTCAAAGATTATTCTTATTCTAAACAGGAACATCGGTATCGAGACTATAGCCCATCTAAATATAGCGATTCAAGAAGCTCCAGCAGACGCGAATATCAAAGATCTAGTTATGGAAATTATCCTTACGAGAAAGATTCTGAGCTATATTCTAAGGACTCATATCGAGTAACCAGTAACTCTGCCAACAGCGATTACAAATCTGGAAGATCTTTTGCCTCTACAGGCCATGATTTAGCTTATAGTAAAGATAGATATTCTGATGAAAAGTATGCAAAACCTTATGATATATCTCCCAGGAATTACTATAAAAACCAATACCCTACTTCTGGCGAGCCTGATCGCACTTCTTATCCCAACTCTTCTTATAAAAATTATGAAGATGGTGTGTATAGGCGAAGGCGTGGTGCTGATTACGATAGAGATTATGCTCTTGATCGAAGCTCTGAAAGGTATAGGAGCGGTAGGCCCAGACAGAGAGAAAGTTTAACTGAGCTTTACCGCGAAAAGGAAAGAATCCGTGATCGTGAAAGAAATCGAGACAGTGGCAGATCAGTTCATCGCCACTCTAGAGACATGAACAGAGATAGAGCGGAATCTAGATCTAATGCATCTGACTTTACTGAATATGATAGGTCGGGGTACTATTCAAGAAGTAATAGATACGAAAGAAGCTATACTAACGAAAGCTATTCATCCAGCTACTATAAAAGAGCTGAGAGTATCAATAGATCGCCAAACACTGAGTCTATTAATATTGGTTTTAAATTAGATAAAAAAAGAGTGAGATCACCATCCCCTTTAGATTTCTTTGAAAAATCAAACTACGAGTCTATTTTTAGCAACTCTAAGGCTGAGCTTAATAACCCACCTACAAATGTCCAAAATATGACAACTTTAAAACCTCAAAATAATCCTGATACAAGTTTACTTAACAAATCTCCTATTCATACATTAAGCCAGAATATGAAAGTG